>CM060393.1:95054469-95327366 GCA_030545235.1 Helianthus tuberosus | reverse complement strand
AAAAAAAAGATTTTTTTTTACTTTTCACCCAAAAGTATTTCATAAATTAGTTTTAACCCAAAACTATTTGTTTTTTTACTTTTAACCTAAAACTTTTTATTCTTTGCAATCTATCATCACAACTTTTTTTACTTTCAAATTTGGTCCTTTATAGTTTTCATTTTCCGCAAATTTTTTGCTTTATGCTTGATTCTAAATTTTGTGACATGACACATCGCAACGTGCGTCTTTGGTTTAACGTTTTACGTTCCGTTCTAAATTTTGTGAGTTAACACGACGCAACGTGCGTGTGTGGGTGAACGTTTTTACGTCGTCTATTTTCCCCGTTTGACAGGTTTAACATAACGTGCGGGTCCTGTATCGACTTAGTTATAACTAAAGAATTCCCGCCGAATTGCGGCGGGTCGCAATTCTAGTTTGAATTATTAATGAATATGCATTTTTAAAACACAGAAACACAATATGTTACCTAAAATATTTATTTTAATTTGAAAAAAATGTACCTGGTAAAATCTAGCAAGTAAACCGGACTTTTTCAAATATAAAAACCCTATTTTTTACTACAATTATATAAGCTGCAATTTGCAACTTGGAAGTTGGAAGTTGTAGTATTCTTTTTGTCTCAGATCACGTGAAAAACACTTCAAAGCTTTAACATCACTGTCTCCTTCTCTCTCTAGAACGATCGTATCCTCCGGAGGTAATGGGTGGCGTTTTTTTGTGACTGCCGAATAAATTAGTGGTGGCAGCGGGTTGAGACGTCGCCGCTGTCGCCGTCGCCGAGGAAGACAGCCGAAAACAGCTACTTTCTTCTCTTTTTCCCAACTTCCTTTTTTCAGAACGTAGTAGCGACCACCGTCTAACCTCCACCGCGTACCAACTAAACTCCCACGTCACATGCAAGGGTTTCCCGGTTCTATCTTATCTCTAAAAAATCCTTTTTTTTTTTCAAACTGCGTACCGCCTAGCCGCCTTCCTTTTTCCATCTCCAGCGGTGGTGGTTGGCCACCATGGTCATCGCCGGAAGCCTGGTGGTCGTGTACTTCAAGTGAAAGCGGTTAGTTACAAACGTGGGTCAAAACCGCCTTCCTATTTCCGTCTCCATCAGTGTCAAAGCCACTGAAGATGACGACAGCCACTGCCATCGTCGGAGACAACCATTACCATCGCCGCTGGTTTGTGTCGGTCATCTCTACCAACAACTCTTGCTATATACCTGTGCTTTCTGTTAAAGGACCAAAGTTGTAAACGTGGAGAAAGACCTGTGGCATCCTTCCAGCCATCCTTCCAACACTCTAATAAAGTACTATTGTACCACATTTATGAATCAATAGTTATGGACAATGGACAATAATAATAATAATAATAATAATAATAATAATAATAATAATAATAATAATAATAATAATAATGAATTATGCCAATGTTCTCACTTGGATGGCGGAGTGAATAGATTATATGACTTTTCAAAAAAAAGAAAAAGTTGAACTGTCAATAATAATAATAATAATAATAATAATAATAATAATAATAATAATAATGAATTATGCCAATGTTCTCACTTAGATGGCGGAGTGAATAGATTAAAAAGAAAAAGTTGAATTGTCAATAATAATAATAATAATAATAATAATAATAATAATAATAATAATAATAATAATAATAATAATAATAATAATAATAAGAGTTAATTACATAGTTAGTCCCTGTGGTTTGTATAAAGTAACATACTTAGGTACTAATAGTTTAAAATCACATTCTAGGGTATTAATTTTTCATTTTGTAACGTTTGGGGGTATTAAGGCTATTTGTAGGCTTAAAATCACATTCTATTAGTACCTAAGTATGTTATTTTGTGCAAACCACAGGGATTACCTATGTTACTTCCCTAGAAGTTAATACCTCAAAACGTTACAAAATGAAAAGTTAATACCCTAGAAGGTGATTTTAAACTATTAGTACCTAAGTATGTTATTTTGTGTAAACCACAGGGACTAACTATGTAATTAACTCTAATAATAATAATAATAATAATAATAATAATAATAATAATACTAATGTTCTCACTTGGATGGCGGAGTGAATAGATTATATGACTTTTCAAAAAAAAGAAAAAGTTGAACTGTCAGTTTCATTAAAAACAGCAGTAGAGGCTGCCATAGCAAAAACAAACTATAGTATACTAGTGAAATAGGTGAGTCTCATCTGTATATATACATGCATACACAGTTGTTTTTTTTTCATATTATATCTTGTATCACATAAAAAATTAAAAGGATTCACATATAACAATTATTTCATTTGTCAATCAGATGGGTTCAACATCAGCCTCTGTGAATGTTCCACTGGAAGCAAACCCAGATGATCAATCTTTCCTGTTTGCAATGCAATTGGCATCTGCATCTGTCTTGCCAATGGTGTTGAAAACCGCCATCGAGCTTGATTTGCTTGAGACCATTGCGAAAGCTGGTCCAGGTGGTTCGCTTTCGTCTTCTGAACTGGTGGCTCAGCTTCCCAAGGTTAACAACCCCGAAGCACCAGTGATGGTGGACCGTATTTGTAGACTGCTGGCTAGCTATTCTGTTCTCACATGTACTCTCAAGGAGGCTGTGGATGGGTGCGCTGAGCGGTTCTATGGTTTGGCTCCGGTGTGCAAGTTCTTGACCAAGGATGATAGTGGTGTTTCGTTAGCACCCTTGTTGCTCATGAACCAGGACAAGGTGTTCATGGAGGGCTGGTAACATTTAAAATGATTTTTTTTTTTGTTTAGTTTTCAGTAGGAGTTATTTTTTTATTGAAACGTGAAGGAGTTCTTGGATAATAGATTAATTGCATTTCAAGTAGAATTAGTGAATTTAAATGTTTTAATAAAGTAATTATGATTCTACTAGATGACCTGTAATAAAAAATAGAACTATATATAATAAAGCTATTGACAAAAAGTATTAACACATAGTAGTAAATGATGTTAGGTACTTTCTAAAAGACGCTGTTTTGGATGGTGGAATCCCATCCAACAAAGCTTATGGTATGCCGGCATTCGAATATTATGGGAAAGATCAAAGATTTAACAAGGTTTTCAATAGTGCAATGTTTAATCATTCTACCATGACGATGAAAAAGATTGTAGATTTGTACGATGGTTTTAGTAGTCTCGAAACACTAGTTGATGTTGGTGGTGGCACTGGTGCAAGCCTTGACATGATCACCTCTAAACATACTTCACTCAAGGGTAAAAACTTTGATTTGCCACATGTTATTGAAGATGCCACAACTTATCATGGTATGCACATATGAAATGGTTTCACCGATCAACAATCAAATAGGAAATAAGTTGAACTAATGTAATTTATTGCAGGTATTGAGCATGTTGGAGGAGATATGTTTGAAAGTGTACCGAAAGGAGATGCTATATTTATGAAGGTTACTTTTTTTTCCTTAATTCTACTTATGATTTAAAAAGATAACCAACTTTGATTTGGTTTTTAATAAAGTTTAAATGTTTAATTATGTAGTGGATACTTCATGACTGGAGTGATGCACTCTGCCTGCAAGTTCTTAAGAACTGCTACAAATCACTTCCAAAAAACGGGAAAGTCATTGTGGCAGAATGCATTCTTTCTGAGGCACCCGGCTCGACTCCAGCTACCCAAAATGTAATACACATCGACGTGATTATGTTGGTTCATAGCCTGGGTGGCAAAGAGAGAACTGAGAAAGAATTTGAGGCTTTAGCTAAAGCAGCAGGTTTTAAAGGTTTCAACAAGGCTGCTTGTGCTCTCAATACATGGGTTATGGAATTTTGCAAATAAACTTCCAAATAAATTAAACAAATGTAATTTGACTATTTCAATCCAATAGTTCAAATATTACCAAAACACTGTACTTTCACTTTCGTAACTATTACGGTCCATCTTCGTTAACCCTATCTATTATGCTGTTAAGTTTTGATGAAATGAATAAAATACCTTTGTGTTAAATAAATAATTGGGTAAATTACTTTTTGAGTCTCTGTGTTTTAGTGGTTTTAACTACTTGAGTCCAAAAGCAAAATGTTTAACGCCCTGAGTCCCTATAGCCACTTTTCTTAACCATTTGAGTCCAAATTTCTAACACCGTCCACCAAGTCTGTTAACTGTTTGGGTAATTTGGTCATTTACACACAAAGTACAAGTGTTATATGCACATGGAAAAATTACACTTTTCGTCCTTTATGTTTGTATCGGATTGCAATGGATAGCCTTTAATTTTAATAATTACAGCACAATCATTTATTTGCAAAACCTATTACACCCTACGTCCTTTAGCACTAAACAGGTTAAAATTTTCAGTTAACTATAGCATGTGCCTTGCATATGAGGGTATATTAGTAATTTTACCTATTATATTTAAAGTATATCTTATTTTCTCATGTCTCTTTCTCAAAAAAATAAAAAAATAAATAAATCCCAAAATTTGCAAAAAACAACACAACGTAAATTTACCCCTTTTCACCCACATCTTCATCCTCCATTCAAGTATCTGTGATAACATTCATCACTCAACAATCTGAAAGAAATAATATTAATTCAATGTGACAAATCTTCTTCAAATTAATATTAAGCGACGGTTATAGAACCGAATCCAGAACCCTAGTTCAACCGATGAAGCCACCAGTTCATTCGGCGTCACGTCACGCTCGGAAGAAATAGTCGCCGCCGCTAATCCGTCTTCGTGTTTATCGACACGTGTCTCGTAGCCGGAGAAAATTGTAGATCAGAAGGTCACACTGGTGGTTTCCCCTTCATCCAGAGATATGGGGGAAATGTGAAGGTCACATCGGTGGTTTCCCCTTCATCTGAATCTTTTGTCTATTGCCGGAAAAGAGTCTACCGCCGGTAACAGAGTGTGGGTCTCTTTGTTGATATGCATCAGTGTTACAGCGATGGTTGATGGTGGGGATTATTATGAAGATGAAGGGGGAGAGAGAGAGAGAGAGAGAGAGAGAGAGAATACACTGGGATTTGGGGGGTTTTAAATTTCAAGCACTTGTTGTTTGTTTGATTCCTGAAGATGACCTGCATTGATTCCTGAAGATAACATGCTGCTAAAGTGTTCAATCGAGGTATGAATCGAGATAGAGGCGTTGATGTAGTGTGGTGGATCTGATTTTGTGTTTTACTTATAAACTAGGTGTACACCCGTGTGAATACACGGGTTTGTTCTAATAACGATCGGAATCAAATACTAAAAAATTAAAAAATACTAAAAAACATATTATATTATATTATTTAAATTCTTTGTGTTTAGTTACATATCTTTATAAAACAATGTTAAAGACAGTATGTGTTAGTGAATATGTTTGATATAGAAATAAACTAAGTAGTTTATAATCTGCAAAGTTTTTAGCTACATTATTATGTAAAATTATTTAATGAATTCACATTCGCATTATAGTTATGAATTGACAACAACATCAGGCAGATAAATCATAAGTTGAGCTACAAAACATTCAGAAACAAAAGTCCACTGTCACTGTTTCAAGCCAAATATTGACCTTGAAACCATATCTACAAGTGGTGCTGAATTTCTTGATCTCAATACCCAACCTACCTGATATTGACAATTACTATCCCGTAAGTTTCAAAACCACATTGAAAAATCATATATAACAACCTAAGTTACGAGATGTATTTGTAACACCCCAAAAATGGGTTTGGTAATTTAAACACGGTTAATATAAAGGAACGGGTAAAAATACCGTTAGGGGTAAAATTGAACCCGTAAATGAATATTAACTAGGAATGACTAACCTAGTTGAATATTAGTATCGTTGGTATTAAACGAAGGGTTGTGGCCTTATTTAATTAAAACGAAACATGAGGGACCAAAGTGGGACAACTTGAAAGTTGTTTTATTAAATGAAAACACACACACACACACACCTCGTGTGTGTGTTCTGGATCGTTCAAGAAGAGGCTCCCATGGAGCCAAAACCCTAGTTCAACAATATCATCAAATTGAAGGGCCAAATGAAGTCTAAATTCATAACCGAACGTGAATTAATGATCACCCAAGCTAGGGGATCATAAGGTATGTAAAATTTTGATGATTCGTGAAGTTGTAAAGTTTGAATAATCATCATAATCGTGGATTATGTATGGATTAGAGAAGCTATGGCTAAATTAGTGATGTATGCTCATTTAGGAACAAACCCTATGTGAAGATTCTTAGTAAATTGCTATAATTTGGGTGTGTGGATGAATTACTACACTTAGCTAGGTGGGTTTGTGTTTAATCTATGAAATGGTATGAACTTGATTATGAATATGTGTAGTATGTGATGTGTACTTGTACATGGATTGAGTATGGTATAGACTTTGTATGATGGTTACTTGTATTGATGAATGGAAGTGATAATTAGGAAGAAAATCATGAAATACTTGTACATCATGCTTAGAAAGTAGTACGCACACCAAGTGTTTGATGAAATGTCTAAAAGACAATAATAAGTGAAATTGTATGCTAGTGATGGGTAACCATATATAGTTCATGTGAAGATTGTGTAGGGATAATGTTGAGTATGTTTTATGCTTGTTTGAATGGATTAACGAAGGTCATATATGAGATGTGAATTGGATATGGTTGTTCATATGTATAAGCATATATGCTAATAAGAATGTGAATGTAATGACATGAATGTATAGGAATCATGTTAAGATGGTTGAGAGCATGGAAGGCTAACGGACTAAGGAGACTCAAGTAAGCGAACGCAATTACGGACGCACAAGGTAAGTAAATCCCGGACTTACACTTTAGATGTAAAATATATTGTAGTATGATGATTATTGTGATACATGTGAGAAAGTATTAAACAATGGAAGTAAATAGGTAAGTTTACGGGAAAAGGAGTCGAAAGTGGATAGGAAAGTATAATGATGCTAATTGTTTTCTGTTAAGAATGAAATGGAAGTGCAGGTATACTAATAATGGGAAATGAAGGTTAAGTATGGAAGTCAGACGAGAGTGTCCGAATGGATAGACGAATGGACTTATATGAACGAGAATAAGAGATGTTGATGCTTGATTATGCACGTTTTAAAGTATATATATTATGTCATCGGTTGCTAATGAAGTAATTGGTTATGGTGAATGCAGGTTGTACAGGTTTATGAATGTTTTGCTCAAGCTGTGTACGTGGTTGAAGATCGAGTCAAGACATGGATTGTACGTGGGTTGTATGTGGTTACTTAATTCGATACGTATGTTACTTTTTAATTAATTTATAGAAAGGGATTAATGTATTTAAGTGAAAGAAAGAATCTTATAAAGAAGTTTTTAGTATGTATTTTCCGCTGCGTCGAAATTTGGTTAAAACGATTTAGGGCGTTACAAGTTGGTATCAGAGCCTAGGTTTGAGCGAAATCAAGTACAAGTGAATGAGTACTTGAACTCAAACCTGTGTGCTCTTGTGATTAATGACCCGTACAATCCAAGACTCGATCAAGACCGAAAGGTAAGATTTAATATAAGTAAGTATGCGAGAGGTTACTAATAATGATAAATATTGAAAGGTAAGCTTGATGGATAAAGAGGATGTTCCGCCGTCGCGGGCTAGAACGAAAGCAAAGAGGTGTGATATGTCAGGAAAATGGACCCCAGGTACACAAATTCTAAATTTGGCAAGTATTAGTATGTAGCATACCCTTATGTACGAGGGTGAAATCCTTGAAGGATTCAAATGAGTGTGGCACGAACTTAAGACCGGTTCCCTGGACATAAAGTGATAATTCTTATGAGAACACGAGACTAGTATGTGGATTGCACGCCTGGCCAGTGTGCAAGAAGCATAGGACGCTTGTGGGATTATGAGGATCATCACATGTATGTCCGGACGAATCGGGGAATAGGGGTCGTGTGGGATAGAAAGGGGTCCCCCGATTCTTTAGAATCGGGTCAAACATGAGGAAGAAAGATAAGAATGAAAAGAATGAAAAATAGGAATAAAGATAAAAATGAAAAGAATATAAAGTATGAATGAAAGGTTTGAATTCTGGAATGAATTCAAACCGGAATGGAATGAAAGGAATGAAAAGTTTGAATTCGGGAATGAATTCAAACCGGAATGGAATGAAAGGAATGAAAAGTTTGAATTCTGGAATGAATTCAAACCGGAATGGAATGAAAGGAATGAAAAGTTTGAATTCGGGAATGAATTCAAACCGGAATGGAATGAAAGGAATGAAAAGTTTGAATTCGGGAATGAATTCAAACCGGAATGGAATGAAAGGAATGAAAAGTTTGAATTCTGGAATGAATTCAAACCGGAATGGAATGAAATGAATGAAAAGTTTGAATTCGGGAATGAATTCAAACCGGAATGGAATGAAAGGAATGAAAAGTTTGAATTCGGGAATGAATTCAAACTGGAATGGAATGAAAGGAATGAAAAGTGCGAATTCGTGAATGAATTCAAACGTGAATGGAATGGAATGAAAAGAATGGAAGGTATGAATGAAGGTTTGAATCCGTAGACGAATACGGATCAAACTTATGAGGAATGAAAATAAGAATGAAAGTTAAAAAAAAAAAAAAATCTGTGGTGAATACGGATTTAATACGCAAGGAGGAAAAGAAGAATGAAAGGCTTGAGTCGAGTACGCCGAAAAGCGTAGTCGGATGGAAGGTAAGTAAAGTTTACGGCATTTAAAGTAGTACAACTACACATGTATTTGACTAGAATAAGAGATGTTAGTATTCGAAAAGAGATTTCGAAATAAGATATTCCGACACGAATCGATACGGGTCGGAACAAATTAAAGCTGGTAGTAAACCATATTTAATGGTAAAAAGGGTAAAATGGTAATTTGGTCACGGAATGATGAAAGTATAATGAGTTTTGAAAGATTCTGTTATGATGTATGCCATGAGAAGTAAATAGGGGTAAAACGGTAATTTAGTTACATGGACGAATAAAAATGAAGTTTAAAGAACACCCTATGGTGTAAGTGATGATGGGTTAAATGTATGGAAGAAATGTTTAAAGATTGTGACCATACGGTGAAAATCCGTAATGAGTCAAATGAGCGAAAGGGTAAATCGATACCATTTTACTTAAAATGCAAAAGGTTTGGGGCGTTTAGACCAAATGGGTCAATTAATGATGATATGATCAATTAATGATGAGGATTAATGAACGTTTGTTGAGTTTTGTGCTCACAGGATGGATAGCGTATGGAAATTTCGTTGCTAGTATTTAGTAATTAAAAGGCAAGGTACTTAAACGGGTCAATGCTTTGACTCGAGCCAGGTATGTGTAAGTAAAATTTTTAGCAAAGATGTGTGATTTTGGTCAATTACGTAGTTGAAAGTCCCTCGTCGTAAAAGAAGGGTTAAAAGTTGACCAAAACGCCCCCGAAGGGCGAAATGGGTAAACGACCCTTAAAGGTAGTTCGGAAATAAGTTTTATAAATGAATAAACCCTTGTGGTTGAGTAAGAGTGAAAAGTATAAGCCTTTTTGGCGTAATGCCTTGTTAAGGGCCTTTTTCGTAAATTGTCAAACTAAAGGGGTAAAGTGTGGAATATTAGATGTGAGCATGTAGAATCACCACGATTATAGTCGTGGTGGAAGATGAAAGAAGTGTTAATGTGAAAATATGAAGCTAGAAGCGAATGAATGTGATCCGTGCTTAAAATAGACTTAAATACCCTTAACGGGTCAAAATAAGCATATAAGCGAAAATGGGTTTAAGAACGTATATAAACCCGTTATATGAACCTAGTATGATAGACAACCTTGAAGTTATGGAGTTCATGAGAAATGGGGATCAAACAAACGTGTTTGTTTGATAAATGCATGAACGGGTCGAATAATTCTTAAATGAATATTAAGCCGAAAGCTTGTAAGTTAAGAATTTTCTTAATCCGGAGGTGGGGTTTTAAGTTCGTATGATAGAATGTGATTTTACAAGCATGTAGGAAGAAACGGGAGGTTAAACGGGTAAACGGGTTAAAAGTTATGCGGGTTTTAGTATGCAAGAACGACAAAAATAGAGCTGCAGAAAAAATGAAGATTCGGGGCGCCGTCGCCGACGCCCAAAGGGGCCGTCGCCGACGGAACGTGTATGCTGACTTTTGGCCGACGGCTTAACCTGCTGTCTACGGAGAATTTCAGGCGACGGAGGTGCGTCGCCGACGGCCCTTATGGGCGTCGGCGACGGTGCTTAGGATGTCTGTTTTTCTGTTTCTTCCATTCTTGATCCCGGTTGAGCCAGTTCGCCTCCTGGTGCTCCGTTAAGCCCCCGAATGGGCCGGAATCAAGTTTCTGATGCATTTTTTTATAAAGGACTTTTGTCCAAAATAAAAAATTTCCAAGCTGACCTGGCAGCTCGACCCCAGCCAGGGGCTCTGCCCCTTGGACCCCGCCAGGGGCTGCCGCCCCTTTAACCCCGCTTTTCTCGGGGGCGCTGCCCCCGAACCCCCGTTAGTCCCAATGAGGGATATGCACGTATGTATGAATATATGTATGTATGTATGTATGTACGAATGTAAGTACGTATGAAGGTAGGTATGAATATATGCACATATGTATTAATGAATGTATGTATGTATGCACGTATGAGGTTACGTAGGAATATATGCAAGTATGAAGTAATGTATGAAAGATATGTACGTATGAAGATGCGTATGTAAGTAAGTACGAATGTATGTATGAGTGTATGTGTATATGTAGAGATGTAGTAATGTATGCACGTATGTGGATATGTATGTAAGTAGGCATGAATGTATGTACATATGCATGATTTAGAACGTTATATCATTAACATTATTAATAGTGTACCTTGAGAATGAAATGTAATACATGTACATTATTGAAATCGCACCGGGGAATGAATACACAGAGGAAATGCCTACATTTAAAAGTGATAACGGAATGTAAAGTATATGTGGATGAACCTTGTAAGGATTGTATGAGTATGAATATTTTTTTTAAGTGTTGAAGTGTTATTAACATTGTAAGAAAGTTTATGGCCATTACTTATATAAATGCGAAAGTTCTTATAAATTCTCGATTATGTAAGCTTAGGTCTTACAAGTTATATTATTTAGTCCATGTACAGCATAATGTTAATGCAAATCGGGAATTCGTGAAAGAATTAGGGATGAATAAACACCAAGTCGAATGAAAGTATGATAGGAAATGTAATACCCGTTAATGCAATAAATGAGAATGATGAAAGTAGTAGATGTATTGAAAGGATGCTCACGATGAGAGCTTATTTTTTTAAATGAACAAAATCAATCTGGTGCAGATTGATGAGCATGTAATGAAGGCGAGGTTAGCCAATTGTTTGAATTGTGAATGTTAATAGAAATGTTATAGATGGAATAGTATTTCCATGCAAACTATTAATAGCACAAGTATGACATGGTATAAAAGGTTTGACTTTTAAAGGTTAATAAAGGAATGATATCGTAGTTCAGTCTCAAAGTATTCAGTAACGGCCATATGTGTGTATAGTAAGTAATGCATGAGAAAGCACGAATGAAATGATTTGGAATGTAATATATGAATATACGTGTAGATGTACGTATGCATGAGGAAGGAATTATCGTCCAGGAAGGTATGAATGGCATGTATGAATGTATGCTTGTATGTAGAGATGTAGGAATGTCTGAAGGTATGAAGACACGTATGTATGTAAAGAGATAGGGACGGTATGAATGTAAGTAATAAATGTATGAAGGTACGTATGAGTGTGTGCATTATATAACGATAAGTAAGCATGTAAACATGTACGTATAGATGTGTTATTGTTGCAAGTATGTTTTCGGGTGTATGTAAATAGATGTATGAGTGTACATATATGAACGCATGTACGTATGCATTAAATGGGATGGAATGTGCACAAAGGAATAAAGCTTGTATGTATGAACATACGTGTGAATACGTATATAAGTATATCCAGTAGCATGTAACGTTAATAGACGTAGGATGATGTTAACTTTAGAGTTAAGCAATTATGTGTGAATATGAAATATTAGTTTTGTTGTGATAACGAAACCAGAATTAAAGGTTATACATTGTATGTATGGAATGTATTTTTAAAGGACGAGATAAAGGTATTAGATTCGTTGTAAACGGATCATATGAATGTATGTCTTATCACAAGTTTGAAGAAATATGCATATTGACCTGTTACTAACGGGTCAAGGAAATGAAAAGGATATGTGACAGTATGGACTGTTGTAATGAGTATTTGTGCGATGAAAGCAAGAGTGGCATGTCCAACATGATTTATGAATAAAAAGTAGATGTAATCGAGTCGTTACGATCAATGAACGCATAAAAGTATTATGCTTGATTTAAGAAAGTAAGGATAGGATGTACGGTTATATTTGTTCAAGTATGAATGCATTCTTGCCATAGTATGTATTTTGAATGAAATGAATGATTAACCAAGTAGTGATGATCATCACTAAGGTACTAGCTTGAGGCAAGAATTCGGAATCTAAAGATATGTGAGTATATGTCATAATTGTGTTACATAGAAGGACCGGAAAGTAAAAGATTATGGTCCCGTGGAAGTAAGCAAGGTTTCGAGGACGAAACCTCTTTTAAGGGGGGTAGACTTGTAACACCCCAAAAATGGGTTTGGTAATTTAAACACGGTTAATATAAAGGAACGGGTAAAAATACCGTTAGGGGTAAAATTGAACCCGTAAATGAATATTAACTAGGAATGACTAACCTAGTTGAATATTAGTATCGTTGGTATTAAACGAAGGGTTGTGGCCTTATTTAATTAAAACGAAACATGAGGGACCAAAGTGGGACAACTTGAAAGTTGTTTTATTAAATGAAAACACACACACACACACCTCGTGTGTGTGTTCTGGATCGTTCAAGAAGAGGCTCCCATGGAGCCAAAACCCTAGTTCAACAATATCATCAAATTGAAGGGCCAAATGAAGTCTAAATTCATAACCGAACGTGAATTAATGATCACCCAAGCTAGGGGATCATAAGGTATGTAAAATTTTGATGATTCGTGAAGTTGTAAAGTTTGAATAATCATCATAATCGTGGATTATGTATGGATTAGAGAAGCTATGGCTAAATTAGTGATGTATGCTCATTTAGGAACAAACCCTATGTGAAGATTCTTAGTAAATTGCTATAATTTGGGTGTGTGGATGAATTACTACACTTAGCTAGGTGGGTTTGTGTTTAATCTATGAAATGGTATGAACTTGATTATGAATATGTGTAGTATGTGATGTGTACTTGTACATGGATTGAGTATGGTATAGACTTTGTATGATGGTTACTTGTATTGATGAATGGAAGTGATAATTAGGAAGAAAATCATGAAATACTTGTACATCATGCTTAGAAAGTAGTACGCACACCAAGTGTTTGATGAAATGTCTAAAAGACAATAATAAGTGAAATTGTATGCTAGTGATGGGTAACCATATATAGTTCATGTGAAGATTGTGTAGGGATAATGTTGAGTATGTTTTATGCTTGTTTGAATGGATTAACGAAGGTCATATATGAGATGTGAATTGGATATGGTTGTTCATATGTATAAGCATATATGCTAATAAGAATGTGAATGTAATGACATGAATGTATAGGAATCATGTTAAGATGGTTGAGAGCATGGAAGGCTAACGGACTAAGGAGACTCAAGTAAGCGAACGCAATTACGGACGCACAAGGTAAGTAAATCCCGGACTTACACTTTAGATGTAAAATATATTGTAGTATGATGATTATTGTGATACATGTGAGAAAGTATTAAACAATGGAAGTAAATAGGTAAGTTTACGGGAAAAGGAGTCGAAAGTGGATAGGAAAGTATAATGATGCTAATTGTTTTCTGTTAAGAATGAAATGGAAGTGCAGGTATACTAATAATGGGAAATGAAGGTTAAGTATGGAAGTCAGACGAGAGTGTCCGAATGGATAGACGAATGGACTTATATGAACGAGAATAAGAGATGTTGATGCTTGATTATGCACGTTTTAAAGTATATATATTATGTCATCGGTTGCTAATGAAGTAATTGGTTATGGTGAATGCAGGTTGTACAGGTTTATGAATGTTTTGCTCAAGCTGTGTACGTGGTTGAAGATCGAGTCAAGACATGGATTGTACGTGGGTTGTATGTGGTTACTTAATTCGATACGTATGTTACTTTTTAATTAATTTATAGAAAGGGATTAATGTATTTAAGTGAAAGAAAGAATCTTATAAAGAAGTTTTTAGTATGTATTTTCCGCTGCGTCGAAATTTGGTTAAAACGATTTAGGGCGTTACAGTATTAAGGAAAACCGTTACCTGAAATGTAAACGGAAAGAATGTGATGGCTCAATGATGGTTGCTGTCATTAAGTGCATTGAGACCTAACGTCAAGAATTTAATGGCTTAAGTATAATTATAAGCTTATTAACGAATGAGACCAAATTAATTTAAAATCTAAGCTAAAATTTGAAATGCGTAGGGAGTTGTTTTTTAGGTGCATTGTAACCACACGGGTAGGTTTAATAATGATCGAAATCAAATACTAAAAAACAGATTATAATATATCATTTAAATTTTGGTCTTTAGTTCTATATCTTTATAAAATAATGTTAAAGACAGTATGTGTTAGTATTATAATATCATTTAAATTTTGGTCTTTAGTTCTATATTTATCGTTAGGGTATACGATAAATAGTAATTTCACACGAGAGGTGAATACACGTCAAATCAAGGTGGAAACTTTGGTGCCAAAGTTTGAAATCAACAGCTAGTAGTAAGACCAAAGTTTCCACCTAGTAGTAAGACCCGTGTGAACACACGTGTAGGTTAAATAACGATCGAAATCAAATACTAAAGCATAAACATAATATATTTCCGACTCATTAATAAGGAAATTACCATCAGTTTTCCGGTCCTCAATGGTGGGATGTCACGCAGTGGTCCCTTATTCTTCAATGAGCGCCACCAACACCTGCTGTTAATCTGAATTTTGAATAAGGAAGTTCCTTAACCAAACGCTACTGCGTTTTTTCAGGTCCTGATCCTCGCCGCACTCTGTTTTCTTCAAATCGACCTCCGAATTTGGGTCTCTAGGTGAACTATCCATGTAAATTTACAATCTACAACTAAATCAAGCCAAATCATTTAGTAGCACTCTGTTCCTTCAAATGTTTACTAAATACGTCTAAATAATTAACTAATTTCACACCAAAACTTAGCAAATATTTAAATAATGACAATGATATGAAGAATCCTTGCTGTTATAAGTAAGATGCAATGAAACAAAAGAACCTTAAAAGTTGACATAACTGCTACTAAATCAAACCAACAGCAAGATCTATAAAGCACCAAACGACTGATCTTCTAAATATTTACAAAAAATCTAACAAATTAGTATTGCAAAAAACAAAATGGACATGGTGATGTGGGGAGGTGCACGTTGCGCCTGACCAGCGCGCTGCCTTGGTCGGGAGGTGGCCCAACAGAAGTCTCCAAACCAAGAAATTAGCTTTCAAGGGTGTCCAACTATTCCAGCTAAAATCCGCTCCAGCAGCCTTTGCTTCGGGATCATAGAAACTCCCAGCAGATCTAGCACCCAGCTCCAAACATCCTCCTCATTTGTCACCCGGACCGAGTTTACCATAACCAACAGTTTATCCAGCTCCCGTAATTCCTCAATGTTTCCAGGGGCACATGTCCAGTAATAAATAGTATGTCTTACACCATTTTCGACCCTAACGTGCTCAGCAATGGCTGCATTTTTTCAGCTTTTCCAAACTGAAAAGTGCAGGGAACTTAACTGCAAGAGGGACGTCAAGTGCCCATCTATCCCTCTAGAATAATACATCTCTCCCCGCCCCCACTTTCGCTTTAAGAGGCTGTTGTGCTCTCTCATGAGATTACACATACAACTGTTGGTGCTGCAATTGGGTAAGGTTGTAAACTTACAAAAAAAATATCACAAAAAAAATAACTTGTTTCGACCCTTCAATACAAAAAAAAACATCTTAAATTATTCATTAAAAATTAAAAATATTACAGTAATAATAATTTCTGTAATCGCACATCAACTTATCGCCATCCGACATGCTTCGACCGACCCTAAATGTATTTCCCGTTTTGACAAGTTACACGACCCAATAACCCCTCCCCCCCTGTCACACCCGCTCATAGCGGAAACGCAAGGTGTGATCTGTATGGTTTTCATTGCATAAATATCGATGTACATGAACAAACTATATGAATAAAACATACTCCATTGCCATTGCCATTACATAAGTGTTTCCCAAAGGAATGCAACATAAGTTGAATGTATTGGTTACAAACCATCAAGTGAAAATAAGTTGTCATCGTTTTTATACATAAAAATGTAAGTCTTAAAATGTCAAGGCTTTGACCACTATATCACCGCAAAGAGGCGGTATATAACGGGCAAACCCTTCAAATGGTGGCATGGAGTCTTGATACTTGCTTTCCTTGACTGAAATGTCTGCCAGGTCCACTAATTTCCTGAAATACATGTTAAGTTTGGAAAACATCAACAAAAGTTGGTGAATTCATGCAATTTAGTTGTAAACGATGTATGAAAAATGTGAGTTGTAGTATGTAAAGCGTCAATGAAATCGTTGATCATTAATGTTTTGCAAGGACATTAATATGTGTGCCGAAATAGGAAGCAAACCAACCCTAGACGATTTTATGCCGATTCCTATCGACTGGGACACAAACGCACTCTTCCGTAGGGGTCCATGACCAAGAGTGGGGCTCGCCAAAACCCATTAGATCTAAGCCTTTGTTCCTTGGTCCAAACTGGATTAATGGTGCTTATAGTATGGCCCTAATTCGCACATGATCTATGGTGTTTCATTACCTAACTTTATCATACTCTGAACATGTATCCTCCCCGATAGTTGTAAAGTTTGTAAAACATTTAAATGAATAGGGGAACATGAACTCACTGTATTGCGTCCTGAAAATAGATGTAAATAAGATCTCACGTGCGGTCGTCCTGAATAGCGTGGCGACCTACAAACGTTCTTATTTTTGTTAGACACTTCGGTCTTTGAAAAGAACTTGAGTACAAGTCTTGTGTCTTGAGTATATGTAAGACTTGTATGTCCTTACTGTTCGTTAACTGTGTATTCGATGAATGAGTTGTTCAAATGTTCGTTAACTGTGTATTCGATGAATGAGTTGTTCAAATGTTCGTTAACTGTGTATTCGATGAATGAGTTGTTCAAATGTTCGTTAACTGTGTATTCGATGAATGAGTTGTATAGTCGGATCTCGTCCGCTGAATCTCGTGTCTTGTATGTATCACTTGTATAGTCGTGTTTCCAATAATAGTATCATTGGGCCAAGCCCATGTTTTCAAGTTATTGGGCTTAAATAGTGCTGGGCCTCAAATAGTGTTGGGCCTCAAATGGTGTTGGGCCTTAAATAGTGTTGGGCCTCAATAGTGTTGGGCCTCGAATAGTGTTGGGCCTCAAATAGTGTTGGGCCTCAATAGTGTTGGGCCTCAAATAGTGTTGGGCCTCAATAGTGTTGGGCCTCAAATAGTGTTGGGCCTCAAATAGTGTTGGGCCTCAATAGTGTTGGGCCTCAATAGTGTTGGGCCTCAATAGTGTTGGGCTTGAATAGTGTTGGGCCAAAATAGTGTTGGGCTTAAATAGTGTTGGGCCAAAATAGTGTTGGGCTTCAATAGTGTTGGGCCTCAAAAGTGTTGGGCTTCAATATTATTGGGCCTTGGCCCATATGTTTGGTATTGGGCTTAGCCCATGAATTTATGTTAAGCCCATTATGAAAATAAGCCCATTAAGAAGATAAGCCCATTAAGAAAAATAGTAGTCCATTAAGTAATATAAGCCCATTTGTTATAAAAATAGCCCACTAGTATAATAAGCCCATTTGTTATAATTTAGCCCACTAGTAAGTGTAAGCCTTTCATTTTTATAAAAACCTTTTTATAAAAATTTACTAAGTACACTTGTTAGTAAATAAAAACATACTAGTTTTTATAAGTTTATAAACATCCAAAATTTGTTATCGATAGGATACTTATATTTCGTGTCGAAAGATCGTCTAAACGTCGTAGTAACTCCTCGGATTGGCAATTCACTTAAGTAGTCGTCCGTCGTTCATTTTGACCATAATTGGTGTCCGATTATTCGAATCGTCCGTAACTCGTTTTAAGGCGTAATTATGTGAAGTCTTATAAGACTTTGATTATTATGTATCATGTGTTCATTATTACCATTGTAATAAAGTTCCTATCTTTGATATATATAACTAATACCATCAAATAATCACATAGCACATAAGTTGTTAAATCACCAAATATATATATTTTTCTAAAAAAAAATATATATTTCTCTTGTCTAAATACAACCAAAAATGTTGTTACTTTATAAAATAAAGTTTTTATGAAAAATGGCTATATAACCTTTGTATTTTATTCTAACCATGTTTTATAAACATATCATTTTCTTTATCAAATCACCACCAATTTACTCTACAACTTAACTAAACATATGAGACTTTTATAACATGAAATTATCAAGATGATATCCAAATCATGTAGGGTTTTAACCATGATTATTTCATATGCTAACAAGTTCAAAAACCAAGTTTAATTTTAGTTTTAACAACTTTTATAAAAATCTCTAGTTGTATGTTACTTTTTATAATCTTGTGAGAGTATTGTTTTTAACCAAAAACCTTATATATTTTCACAAGATCAATAGTTATGATCATCCATTAATCCTTTATGTTAAAAACCCTTTAACATAAACATGCATAATTTTTAGATCATAACTTAAAACATCTTCTAATTATTTATTTGCATCATAAACATCATAACAAGACTAAATAAGCATATAACAAGTCTTAGATCATAATATAAACAATCATAATTATCATGATTTTTATCTTTTGCTTCTTTGTATTTTCTTCATGTTTATTATGTATGATTTTCTTGGTTATTATTAGCAATAATAACAATCATAAACTTAATACATTTGTATAAAAAAAAATAGATATAGAAGCTTACTTCTAGCACTAGGCTAGGGATGATCTTAGAAGATTATTAAGAACTAATAAGATGATGATCTTGATGATTTAAGGTTCTTGAATGGATGAAAAAGCTTCCTTTAACTTGTAAATGCTTTAGATCACCTTATGTTACTTGGAAATCCATCTTGATCATGAAGGAGATGATAAAAATAATTGGGTTTTTGGATGGTGTTCTTGGTGAAAAGATGAAGATTGAAAGAGTTCTTAGTGAAAAAAAATAATAAAGTGTAAAATGGTCTTGAAATGATCTAGTTACTTAGTTAGTAAGTTACTAATTAATCACCAACATCATCCACTTGAACAAATGGAGTAAATATCTAGATATTTGCAAGTTGTTAATAAGTGTGGGACCCACATAACAAAAAAAAACGTTCATATGAGGGGTGGGGGTCATGCTTGGTGATTTGTTTCTAATTATTTCAAGTGTTAGAATTTGTAGACAATTGTTAGGAAGTTTAGGTGTTCAAGGATTTCAATTGATTTAAGATGTTTAGATGTTATAACTAGCCTTAAAATGACCAAAATAATATTAGATGGTTACTAAAAAAAAGATTAGATATCGTTCGGATAATCGTTTCGAATTGTTTCGGTTAGATGTTATTTGAACGCTAAGTTGCGTAACTTGTGTGAATTCATGTAGTTATTGGCTCGGATGATACCCGAAGGTATCCTCACATGAATTCTATGTTAAATAATATTTTTACATGTCGTAAAAATATTAGAAAGCTGATTTCAGCAAAATTTCTGCGGAAAAGTGTAGAAATCGTCGCTTTTAGTGCTTTTCGGCAGTTTTCGGACAGTTTTTGGTGCTACCGGACATTGGTAATATATTAAACCAAACCCTTTTATTCCCATATAGGGTTTAATGTATATTTGATGTTGGACTTTTGTCTAAGTCCTAAAGATGTAATTTAGATGGTTTATGCGGAACCTGAGTTCTCGTCAGCACACTAGTTTACTAGGTACTACTCTAGTTGTTTCGATGCATTGTTTACACTATTTCAAGTGTAACCAATAAAAATGAATAATGTGCATCATAAATGAATATTCCTTGAGTGTTCTAAGATGTGTATCATGTAATCATGCAGTTCGAATATTCACAACACATACTTGTATAATGTAAATCATTGCTTTAAATGTATGTAAATTACCAGAAAGTGGCAGTTGTCACATTCTCCCCCTGTTATTGAGAATTTCGTCCCGAAATTCAAGCTGAGTCATCCTATACCGGAGACTACTCGAACAGGTGAGAGTATTTAGCTTTGATTTAATGTTCACGTTCCCAAGTATACTCGGGTCCGTGTCGAGAGTTCCAACGTACATTTTAATAATTTGATACGACTCCACCATGATTTCTAGACTTTACAGTCCATGACTTCAACAGGTTCTTTAGTGAATTGGAGTTTGTCGTCAATGTGAATTTCATCCGAAAGAATGATAACGGTTGCTTGTGTTGGACTCTTTTTAAGATTCGACACATGAAACGTGTCGTGCACACTGCTAAGTTCATCTGGTAACTTCAACTTGTATGCAACAGTGCCAATCTTTTCTAAGATTTCAAATGGTCCTACATATCGAGGGTTAAGCTTTCCACGTTCACTGATCCTCGCTACGCCTTTCCAAGGCGAGACTTTCAACAAGACTTTGTCTCCAACCTCGAAAGATAATGGTTTTCGTCTTTTATCTGCGTAGCACTTTTGTCGATCGCGAGCCGTCTTGATACGGTCTCGGGTCTGAAAAATTTTATCCGTAGTCTCTTGGACTAGTTTCGGACCAATTAATTAACTATCGCCTGTTTCCGCCCAACATAGCGGAGAGCGACACTTTCGACCATAAAGAGCTTCAAACGGTGCAGCTTGTATAGTAGTATTGTAGCTGTTATTGTAGGAAAACTCAACTAAAGGTAGATGAGTATCCCAATTGCCGCCTAAATCCATAACACATGCGCGAAACATATATTCGAGTGTTTGGATTGTCCGTTCGCTCTGGCCGTCAGTTTATGGATGAAAGGCTGTACTTGGATTCAAATGAGATCCAAAGGCCTGTTGAAATGATTTCCAAATTCTAGAAATAAAACGACCGTCTCGGTCTGAAATGATTGAAATAGGCACTCCATGACGAGCCACTATTTCTTTGAGATAGAGTTCTGCTAGTTTCTCAGTATTATCCTTCTACCAAATCGGTAAGAAGTGCGTGGACTTTGTTAGTCTATCGATGATTACACATATCATGTAGTGACCTCTTGAGGTCCTGAGTAACTTCGTAATGAAGTACATCGATATTTGTTCCCATTACCAAACGGGAATCTCGGGTTGTTGTAACAAGTCCGAGGGATTTTACTACTCGACTTTGACTTTCGCGCAAGTCAAGCATTCTCCGATATAAGTCGTGATATCACTTTTGAGGTTAGGCCACCAATAGTATTCTTTTAATATTTAGGCCTATGTGCTTCCTCAAAATATCATCTCGAAGGCCGCCAAAGAATGGAACCCAATTTCGACCCAATAAGGTATAAAGTTCCATCTTTTTTTTTCGGCACTAATTGTTCCTTCATGCCTCGAAGTGTTTCTGCTTGAATATGCTCTTCCTTGAGCGCTTGTGAATCATCTTCTCTAATGATTGAACTCTCAGTGTTCTAACTCGCTCCTTGCGGCTCAAGGCATCTGCTACAACATTTGCCTTGCCCGGATGGTACTTTATTTCACAATCATAGTCGTTCAACAATTCAACAAACATCGTTGACGTATATTTAATTCTTTTCGGTTGAATATGTGTTGAAGACTTTTATGATCCGTGAAAATAATGCATTGAGTACCATATAAATAATGTCGCCATAATTTTAAAGCGAATACCACCACGCCTAACTCTAGGTCGAGAGTGGTATAGTTCTTCTCGTGAACTTTTTAATTGGCGCGACGTGTACACAATAACTTTTTCACGTTGCACGAGTACGCAACCCAATCCTTGATGCGAAGCATCATAGTCTACAACAGAGTCATCGGTATCGTCGGATAATGATAAGATTGTAAAATGCTATGCACCAATCTTAAGAATAAGTTGTAAGGCTATATCTTGTTTTTCGATTTGGGGCGAATTTATTGTCTTTACCACTCTAAAATGGTCCTCAAATGTTGCTCATGTTCATCAGTCGATCGAGAGTATATCAAAATGTCGTCAATAAACACTATGACGAATTTGTCGAGATACGGCTCCAGGTACCAAGTCGATGTGAAACTCGACTTGTTGATATGGCGGTAGTCCTGGAAAGACTTCAGGAAATTCTTCAGGAAATTATTTTTATCAAAAGAATATTTGTTAGCTGTGGCCCAACGGCCTTCTTGTCTACAACAATTGCTAGAAAGGCAATACAACCTTTCCGTAAGCACTTTTGTGCCTTCATGCAATTAATGATCCGCAATGGTGTGTCGTGCTTCTCTCCATGAATAACAAATGTCTCTTTGTTCGGCAGTGGTAGGCGAATGATCTTCTCATGACAGAAGACTTCGGCTAGGTTATCGGATAACCAATCCATGCCAACCTCTACTTCGAAACTACTCAACTGAACAGGGAAGAGATTGATATTGAATTTCAGCTCTAGACTCGACTAGTTTACTTTTTGCCAATTCTATAGAATGAGGAGACGTCTAGCTTACTTGACTCTAGGCCAAGTACATTTTAAATTCTGTGTGGCGAGGACTTCATTGTATAGTCTTAGGAACCCTATGTTTAAATGTAGGATAACCCAATCCATATGTTTAGATGTAGGATAACCCAATCCATATGTTTAGATGTAGGATAACCCGATCCATATGTTTAGATGTTGGATAACCCAATCCCTAATTGTAGCTAGGACAATCCCGTCCCTAGCCATGAAACTCATGTATGTGAAACGTTAAGATGAAGCTAAAATTGCCAATTGTATAAAATAACATGGATGTGAAATGTTGACGAATAGGATACGTAACGGTGGCCCTTAATGATTTGATATGTCTCAGCTAATTCCCCATTAGCTAACTTGATATAGTAATGTGTCCAACATGACTCTAATTCGAGTATATGCTTAACATCTAAAGACAATAGCTAAGCTCGGTGTTGGTATTAAAAGAATTGATACATGATGATCATAGAGTGTACGTACTCATGACTTCATTGGGATTTTGTGGAGTATTCATAGTGCTAACTACACACACACTTATTCACTAGCTTGATCCCTTCTTAAGTATTATCGTCTTACTAGTCTTTGTTTTGCGCCCGGTCTCAGCACACTGCTACTCTTGGCGCTTTTTCAATTGCCCTCATGATGGACGTCTCACTTGTCGCATTTAGGATTTCGGCAAGTTACCAGCATACATCCTGGTGCCAAAATCGTTTATGGCAGCAATTGCCTTCATTTCTCTCATGGCGAGAGTTATTGTTTGAGTGATCGAGGTAGGGAGGGATGATGCGGTTATGCTTCGGATCTCCGAGGCTAAACTTAAAATGTAACACTCAGTGTGTTTGAATTCGGGTGTTTCCCATTATGGAACAACCCTTGAGATATCGTGAAAGCATCAAGTGTAACCAACAATATTAGCTCCAGTTATGATCGAGTTCTTTTATAAAATCATATGAAAATAGATATGAAAATCAGATGATATAAAAGAATGATGTATGGTTAAATAGATAACCAATGAAAATGTAGTGTATAAATATATCATGTCTTGAAATAGAATATTATGTCTTGTGTAGAGGATGTCGCGTCTTGTGCAAAAATGTCATGTCTTGTCTTTGTCGAAGAGATTTGAATAACACCACGATATGCAATATAACATAAGCACTTATATATAGGAAGTACCAGCGGCGTATCCACCATGCTTTTATCATATTACACACGTCTCATTACTTACAAATAACCACGGAAAAAAAAAATGTCTTGTGTATACCAACGTCAAATGACGTGTATCACAATGTCTTGCGTAACAATATCATGTATAAACCACGTCTTGTGTAAAAACAATAGTTTTCAACACATAACTTTTAACTTAAACAATTGATTCTTTTGGCACCATGTTCTTTTTAATACACAAAATTAAAAGAATCTAGACATTTATTTGAATAAATAAAGTCTATCATGTGCCCAAGAATGAAGAATACAATCAATCGGTCATGGAAACCTCAAGACCATATTGTTCATACATGTTTGAATAAATGATAATGTGGATAACCAAAACCAAAAGGTGTAATGCCTCTTGCATGTATTGGTCATACGTCTAAATGGAAAGAGAAATAATTCGTTGAGGAGGGGAAACCAACCAGTGGTCTTCGTCCATATAATATGTATTCCCTACTCTATGGACCTCGATCGTCCTAAATAGAGAAAATCCTTTGTCTTACTTGTCCATGTGACAATTATGGTAATAGTGCTTGAGTTTCACGAGCTCTAGCAAGATTATTAGAATCTCCAAAAATGTAGAATAGAATGTAATGAGGGAGTTGCAGTACGGCGCATGCCATACCATCCCTTGGAAAAAGACAAATGTCAAACGACGGAATTTATTGTATCACTTCCAATAAATATGATAAGGTGGAATATGATAAAGTAAGGTAAGGTAAAGTAGGATAAAGTGTCATAGATACCCTGGAACCAACCCATGTTCAAGAATTTCGAGAATGTTGAGGAAAATCCTCAATGAGTAGCTAACACGTTTTGTTTGTTTAAATGACTAGTCTCAACTGAATCGTGATATAGATCGAATGTTAGGTGTGAACAAATATGTGTCGTCTTCCTGTATTGTATTGTATTGTATTGTATTGTATTGTATTGTATTGTATTGTATTGTATTGTATTGTATTGTATTGTATTGTATTGTATTGTATTGTATTGTATTGTATTGTATTGTATTGTATTGTATTGTATTGTATTGTATTGTATTGTATTGTATTGTATTGTATTGTATTGTATTGTATTGTAGGGTGTTATACTAACCACCCCAGTTCGTGTTCTACTAGATAGGAAGAATTGAATCTCAAGTAATAACTTAAGAATTTTGAATGAATAGTGATCATTAGCTTGACCCGCAGAGTCCACCAGAATTTCCATGCACTACAAGTTGTTATTACGTGGGCCCCCGTAATAATAAATTGTCTTGCATGGTCACCCTAGCATTCTCTCGTTCAGAGCAGGCGATCAGTCAGAGAGAGGACACTATTGTTTATATACCTTCAACATAGAAGGAAACTTCGTGATAGTTCACGTGTCAACGTCCGTTGTTGTTACTCGCAGGACGGTACGACGTTAGATGAAATAGAAATGGAAAGAATCTGTAACAATAACAATTGAAGGGGCACCTTCAAGATGAGTACTTCATCTTCCTTGTAAGGACAAGATTATATCCACCTTGATTAGTATGAGTCACATGGATCTCGTCCCACTAATGGAGTTGTTGTCCAAGGTTACCACCTTCGCCTCGTCGTCATTATCATGGTCAGGCATCTCAGCATTCGCGAGAAAGCAACCATATTTTACGGAATTAAGTTTAAGATTTCACTTAGGAATCATGTTCGCCATAAGCTCCGCAATAGACATGAGGTCGATATTTTCACCGTGTGAGTAAAGAATAATAATAGAGTTTGAAGTCGAAGGTATTTTGTTCTTGGCAAAATATTTCATGCAACATATATATGAACCACCTATATATATAATCATGTAAAATCCTATCAATCAAGGATTTCTATCTTGTATCAGCTGAACTTGTAAACTGTTTATAATGCATAAACTGATAATGTAATGTATTGTAGGCACATAGTCTATTAATGTATTGTGTCTGTTTCTCATAGACTTCACCCATGGAAATGTCCTCGCTTGAGTTATGTGAAATGAATTTTTGCTGTAGTGGACCTTGAAAAATGTTTATGCAATGAAAACCTTTTGACTTGTCCAATTTTTTTTATAATATGTTCAACATGAACAAGAGGTTTTCGTGAGAGATCCCTAGTGATTGTAGACTTAGACTCGAGAAAGAATCCTGGTTCACTACAATCGATGCTCTGATACCAGTTTGTCACACCCGCTCGTAGCGGAAACGCAAGGTGTGATCTGTATGGTTTTCATTGCATAAATATCGATGTACATGAACAAACTATATGAATAAAACATACTCCATTGCCATTGCCATTACATAAGTGTTTCCCAAAGGAATGCAACATAAGTTGAATGTATTGGTTACAAACCATCAAGTGAAAATAAGTTGTCATCGTTTTTATACATAAAAATGTAAGTCTTAAAATGTCAAGGCTTTGACCACTATATCACCGCAAAGAGGCGGTATATAACGGGCAAACCCTTCAAATGGTGGCATGGAGTCTTGATACTTGCTTTCCTTGACTGAAATGTCTGCCAGGTCCACTAATTTCCTGAAATACATGTTAAGTTTGGAAAACATCAACAAAAGTTGGTGAATTCATGCAATTTAGTTGTAAACGATGTATGAAAAATGTGAGTTGTAGTATGTAAAGCGTCAATGAAATCGTTGATCATTAATGTTTTGCAAGGACATTAATATGTGTGCCGAAATAGGAAGCAAACCAACCCTAGACGATTTTATGCCGATTCCTATCGACTGGGACACAAACGCACTCTTCCGTAGGGGTCCATGACCAAGAGTGGGGCTCGCCAAAACCCATTAGATCTAAGCCTTTGTTCCTTGGTCCAAACTGGATTAATGGTGCTTATAGTATGGCCCTATTTCGCACATGATCTATGGTGTTTCATTACCTAACTTTATCATACTCTGAACATGTATCCTCCCCGATAGTTGTAAAGTTTGTAAAACATTTAAATGAATAGGGGAACATGAACTCACTGTATTGCGTCCTGAAAATAGATGTAAATAAGATCTCACGTGCGGTCGTCCTGAATAGCGTGGCGACCTACAAACGTTCTTATTTTTGTTAGACACTTCGGTCTTTGAAAAGAACTTGAGTACAAGTCTTGTGTCTTGAGTATATGTAAGACTTGTATGTCCTTACTGTTCGTTAACTGTGTATTCGATGAATGAGTTGTTCAAATGTTCGTTAACTGTGTATTCGATGAATGAGTTGTTCAAATGTTCGTTAACTGTGTATTCGATGAATGAGTTGTTCAAATGTTCGTTAACTGTGTATTCGATGAATGAGTTGTATAGTCGGATCTCGTCCGCTGAATCTCGTGTCTTGTATGTATCACTTGTATAGTCGTGTTTCCAATAATAGTATCATTGGGCCAAGCCCATGTTTTCAAGTTATTGGGCTTAAATAGTGCTGGGCCTCAAATAGTGTTGGGCCTCAAATGGTGTTGGGCCTCAAATAGTGTTGGGCCTCAATAGTGTTGGGCCTCGAATAGTGTTGGGCCTCAAATAGTGTTGGGCCTCAATAGTGTTGGGCCTCAAATAGTGTTGGGCCTCAATAGTGTTGGGCCTCAAATAGTGTTGGGCCTCAAATAGTGTTGGGCCTCAATAGTGTTGGGCCTCAATAGTGTTGGGCCTCAATAGTGTTGGGCTTGAATAGTGTTGGGCCAAAATAGTGTTGGGCTTAAATAGTGTTGGGCCAAAATAGTGTTGGGCTTCAATAGTGTTGGGCCTCAAAAGTGTTGGGCTTCAATATTATTGGGCCTTGGCCCATATGTTTGGTATTGGGCTTAGCCCATGAATTTATGTTAAGCCCATTATGAAAATAAGCCCATTAAGAAGATAAGCCCATTAAGAAAAATAGTAGTCCATTAAGTAATATAAGCCCATTTGTTATAAAAATAGCCCACTAGTATAATAAGCCCATTTGTTATAATTTAGCCCACTAGTAAGTGTAAGCCTTTCATTTTTATAAAAACCTTTTTATAAAAATTTACTAAGTACACTTGTTAGTAAATAAAAACATACTAGTTTTTATAAGTTTATAAACATCCAAAATTTGTTATCGATAGGATACTTATATTTCGTGTCGAAAGATCGTCTAAACGTCGTAGTAACTCCTCGGATTGGCAATTCACTTAAGTAGTCGTCCGTCGTTCATTTTGACCATAATTGGTGTCCGATTATTCGAATCGTCCGTAACTCGTTTTAAGGCGTAATTATGTGAAGTCTTATAAGACTTTGATTATTATGTATCATGTGTTCATTATTACCATTGTAATAAAGTTCCTATCTTTGATATATATAACTAATACCATCAAATAATCACATAGCACATAAGTTGTTAAATCACCAAATATATATATTTTTCTAAAAAAAAATATATATTTCTCTTGTCTAAATACAACCAAAAATGTTGTTACTTTATAAAATAAAGTTTTTATGAAAAATGGCTATATAACCTTTGTATTTTATTCTAACCATGTTTTATAAACATATCATTTTCTTTATCAAATCACCACCAATTTACTCTACAACTTAACTAAACATATGAGACTTTTATAACATGAAATTATCAAGATGATATCCAAATCATGTAGGGTTTTAACCATGATTATTTCATATGCTAACAAGTTCAAAAACCAAGTTTAATTTTAGTTTTAACAACTTTTATAAAAATCTCTAGTTGTATGTTACTTTTTATAATCTTGTGAGAGTATTGTTTTTAACCAAAAACCTTATATATTTTCACAAGATCAATAGTTATGATCATCTATTAATCCTTTATGTTAAAAACCCTTTAACATAAACATGCATAATTTTTAGATCATAACTTAAAACATCTTCTAATTATTTATTTGCATCATAAACATCATAACAAGACTAAATAAGCATATAACAAGTCTTAGATCATAATATAAACAATCATAATTATCATGATTTTTATCTTTTGCTTCTTTGTATTTTCTTCATGTTTATTATGTATGATTTTCTTGGTTATTATTAGCAATAATAACAATCATAAACTTAATACATTTGTATAAAAAAAAATAGATATAGAAGCTTACTTCTAGCACTAGGCTAGGGATGATCTTAGTAGATTATTAAGAACTAATAAGATGATGATCTTGATGATTTAAGGTTCTTGAATGGATGAAAAAGCTTCCTTTAACTTGTAAATGCTTTAGATCACCTTATGTTACTTGGAAATCCATCTTGATCATGAAGGAGATGATAAAAATAATTGGGTTTTTGGATGGTGTTCTTGGTGAAAAGATGAAGATTGAAAGAGTTCTTAGTGAAAAAAAATAATAAAGTGTAAAATGGTCTTGAAATGATCTAGTTACTTAGTTAGTAAGTTACTAATTAATCACCAACATCATCCACTTGAACAAATGGAGTAAATATCTAGATATTTGCAAGTTGTTAATAAGTGTGGGACCCACATAACAAAAAAAAACGTTCATATGAGGGGGGGGGGGGGTCATGCTTGGTGATTTGTTTCTAATTATTTCAAGTGTTAGAATTTGTAGACAATTGTTAGGAAGTTTAGGTGTTCAAGGATTTCAATTGATTTAAGATGTTTAGATGTTATAACTAGCCTTAAAATGACCAAAATAATATTAGATGGTTACTAAAAAAAAGATTAGATATCGTTCGGATAATCGTTTCGAATTGTTTCGGTTAGATGTTATTTGAACGCTAAGTTGCGTAACTTGTGTGAATTCATGTAGTTATTGGCTCGGATGATACCCGAAGGTATCCTCACATGAATTCTATGTTAAATAATATTTTTACATGTCGTAAAAATATTAGAAAGCTGATTTCAGCAAAATTTCTGCGGAAAAGTGTAGAAATCGTCGCTTTTAGTGCTTTTCGGCAGTTTTCGGGCAGTTTTTGGTGCTACCGGACATTGGTAATATATTAAACCAAACCCTTTTATTCCCATATAGGGTTTAATGTATATTTGATGTTGGACTTTTGTCTAAGTCCTAAAGATGTAATTTAGATGGTTTATGCGGAACCTGAGTTCTCGTCAGCACACTAGTTTACTAGGTACTACTCTAGTTGTTTCGATGCATTGTTTACACTATTTCAAGTGTAACCAATAAAAATGAATAATGTGCATCATAAATGAATATTCCTTGAGTGTTCTAAGATGTGTATCATGTAATCATGCAGTTCGAATATTCACAACACATACTTGTATAATGTAAATCATTGCTTTAAATGTATGTAAATTACCAGAAAGTGGCAGTTGTCACACCCCCCCCCCCCCCCAAATGATGCCACCTTAGACTTTGTATTATATAAGAAAAACATCATATTACAGTGGTACAATAATACTAACATACTTTTTTCTAGAATCCATACCCTAAGGAACTTTAGAGTTTTATCATTAAAGGACAACAAAAACATGGCGTTGTTAGCTATTTGACACCATCTAATCTTTTTGATATTCTGATCAATTTTGAAGCTCTTTAGATAGTCAAGTCAATCTGACAAATGATAGTGATTTGCTTTTAAAACCGTTTGATTCAGCTTTTAGTATAAAAATTCACTAACCCAGATCTGAAACAACAAATACTAACGCATACTCATATAAAGTAAACAAAGGTGTATTAACTCACAAATTCACGGTGCCCTTGTAAACCGTCGTCGACGTCACCAGTTTCTTCAACCATTCTCCTCCAAAAAAGTTCTCCAGCGGCTTAAAAAAAACTTCTAGATGTTTGATTACGGTTAACTTTCGTGAAGGCCAGTTAGGTCTTCTTCCGCTTTGCATCAACGTGCGTAGGAGTGAATCTGGATTTCTCATAAATAACTGATATACATAATTAAAATTATGCCATCAACTTTAGTGACAATTGTCCTCAAATGCATCTTAATTATTTAGCCAGGATCAGGCACGGACTAAGGGAGCGGAGTGGGGGAGGGGCCGCAGTTGCTGGCACGGGATTGAGAGGTAGCCATTTGGCGTGTGGGACCTTGTGCCAAGATCTTGGTTTAAAAAAGCGTGAAGCGCACAAAAGAGACAAGGTCTAAAGTCAAAGCGCGAAGCGCAAATTGCAAAAGCCGGACGGGCTTTTCGTACGTGAGGCGCAAAATATAGTGATAATTAAGGTTTATATATGATTTAATTTATAAATCATTTAATGTACAACCATTTTAGCTACATCTATAAAACTTTAAAGCACAAAAACACCTTCGGTACAAAAAGCGCGCGCCTCAGTGGGATTTTTCTCTAAAAAAACTCGCTTTTTGTGTGCTTTTTGTGCGCTTTTTGTACTGAGCTCGCCTTATGTCACACAAAGTGTAGCTCCTTGCACCTAGGGTCGCTTTATGTGCGCCTTTTTTTACAGAGCTCGCCTTATGTCACACAATGCCAAGATGACCGTTTGAGGGTGATTTCAATAAAAAAATAATTAAATATTTAAATTCTATATAAACAGCGAACTGAATAATTGTCTTTTGGTAGGTGTGAAAGGAGAGATGGTCAATGCTTTTGAGGCTGGTGTTGACTGAAGTTGCTACTGTGATTCTATTAAAGTTGACATTTTCGGTACCGGTACCGGTATTTACCCTTAAATACCGGTACTGAACCGTGTCGTACCGGGTATATTCGTTTCTTTTTTCGCAGATCATGTGTGAATTACCTGATCAATTTCACCAGAAAGGATGCGACTTTTATCCGTTTGTAGAATCTTTTTCAATAGACCGCATTCTTGAAATAGGTGCACAAACTTGTTGATAATGTAGCTGCTTTTTTAAGTGAATATTTCCTGAAAAATCACAAAAAAAAAATCATTAAAACTACCACAAGATTGTTGATACGCAGCTGCTAGGTGTGAGAACACTTACCGCTACGCCATCAACTGGTTACCATATCAAGGATTTAAGAAGAGCCCTAGGATATCATCGGTAGATGATGGGTCATGAGCCCATATGCTGGACTGTTACCCAGCCCATCTGACCTACCTTACTCCATGGTGACTTTTCTTGAAATTGTAATCGCTCTTTCACTGAATCTCCGCATCCAATCAACATTTTAAACCAAGATGCAACCAGCTTCCAAACCAAATCAGCCATTTGACAGTTAGTTTAGAAGTCATACTTACCTAGTGCTGACCATCGTATAAGTCATGCTTACAACTGAACCACCAAGTGTAAGATCAAGAAGCCCTGTTACCACAGGAATAAAATTGGTTCTTTTAACGGCTGATCCGGTGTAGGTGACACTGTTTGACTGCATAAAAGATCAAAACTTACTGGTCATTACAAAAAATACACATGACAAAAACTTTAAAGAAAAAAAAGTAACAAAAGGTTGCCTAAACTGCAAAGAAAATGTAAGTGCTATAGCATTGTAAGGGAAGCTCTATATATGCAAAATCGGTCCTCAACCTGCATAGAAGACACACTTCTGTCAATAATTATCTTAAAATCATATTGGAAAAAAATAAACATAAAAGAAGCAAGAAGAAACTTACCACTTCTGAACCCAAATATTGTAAAATGTTTTGATGCTCTAAATTCCGAAGAACTCTTATTTCCTAAAACAGATAAAATGTTTGAAAAAAAAAAGTAATTTAATATCTTTTCATACTATTTTTCAATATGCCTTATAAACAATTATAAACACTTAAAGGCTAAGAAGAATAACCTGCTCCAACTGCCTTATAGATTCAGATGAATTCGGGTCATCAGGAATGATATCAACAACCTTCATTGCACACAAACTCCCGGTTTCACTATAAGAAATCATATAAAAAGTTAAAACTTATTGTAACAAAATAAATTCAAAACTTTTGATATTATATCCTGGGTGAACATACTCCAAATATATGCAAAATCGGTCCTTAACCTGCATAGAAGATATAGCATTGTAAGGGAAGCTCTATATTTTATAAAGACTGGCACAAGGCTGCATGTATCAAGTACAAGTTTCCAACACCCAAACGATGCATTATCTATTGAATTGACAACATAAACATGGGAAATGTTATAACAAATTCATGGCACTAAGCAAAATACTTACCTACATGGTACAAAAATTGACCAAGAGCCTTAATAAATGGCATAGTTTCAATATCCCCTGCAAGAAGAGGTGGTTTGTAAGACTAAAAAGTTTAAAGAAATCATATAATATGGACATTTTATTGCCTGTAATGTAACCTTTACCCCCTAAGTCAATGACACAAGCATAAAGTGGACCACCTATTCCATCTACTGGTAATGCTGCTACTCATTCAAGAACATGGTGATTGTCTTGTAGAAAAAACAAAAAAGAAAAGAACAAAGATTATGTTTTTAGAGCCACCTCAAGGTGGAAACTTTGGTGCCAAAGTCAAATCAACAGCTGTGATCGTTTCTTCATTACCATAAGACCCCTATAATGTTAGCATACAGATTAGTTATTATTCTAATAAAAAAATCATGATGATTCTGTATCAACTAAATAGAACACAAAACAATCATTTTGAAGAAAAAAAGCATACTTTACTCTTGAGATGTTCATCTAATGCATTCAATTCATCAAGCAAAGCTTGCTCAGTCCCATCATTTGCATCCTTCCTATTTAGAAATGGCACAAGTTTAGGGAAAATCTTTCACCCCTACAACTGAACATTTAAAAATATTGGAATTATGCAATTAACTGATCAACTTGGGAAAATCTAAACTTAAGATTATGAATTAAATTAAAATTTCATTAGATTGTCATTTGAATTTAGAAATTCAATTCCCAGAATTAAATTAAAATTTCATTAGATTGTCATTTGATCAACTTTGGAAGTTGGGAAAACTACAATGGGTATTGAATAAAATAACCTTACCTATAGAGCAGGCTTACTTGTGTGCACAAATGATCTCTTCTATGCCACCCTGGTTCCATCTCTTGCACTGGCTCTGGCTGCCGCATTTCATCAAGCACCATGTATGCAAAATTTCAAAGACAAAATTTCAAACATTATTGCTTTCATTTTAGACAAAATATTTAATTTATTACTTAATAAAGCAGTAACATCAAAATACTTAACTGTAGGCATAAGTGGATCATAAGTTCTCAACACAACAACACTTGCAATCTTTGTGTACAATAACTCGATTCAACTTGAATCATTCAAGATACAATCAAAGCAATCTATATTATTAAGAAAAGTTAAGAGAAGGTATACCATTGCAATATTTGAAGGATTAAACAGAATGCAAGTAGAAAATGTTTGAATCTACAACAGGTAACCTTCTGAAGCCTATAGCTTCAAACAAAACTTTGTTCACAGCCTCGAAATCATCTCTTGTTAGAGCTGAAAATGAAAATATGACAAATTAACCACCAAACTTTACCATGTTAGATCTAGATAAGCATCACTGAAAATCAAGTTCTAAATCAAAAAAGGGTATTAGTGAAAAACAGAAACACATACCTTTCCATCAGATTCATGTCTTATTGTCAACAACTCATTCCTTTTATGAGATCCAGCCACCAATCATGCGTTTCATCTCCACATAGAAACCCTAATTCCCAAAATGTAGATAGATGAAGACGTACAACAATGGATTCGTATTAGTTGTGTTAAACTAAGTTGGAACACATTACCTGGAATAAAACCTGAGCGAATCCACTCAAACTGAAGATCTCGAGAGGTGTATTAACTCACAGATTCACGGTGCCCTTGTGAACTGTATTCATCATCGCCAGCTTCTTCAACCATTCTCCTCCAAGAGAGAACCCTAAATCATATGAAATACATAATTCAAACCCTAAAACTCACGTTAAAGATACGGAATTGAAGATCCTAAGGATTATCGGTCACACCTCATGTGAATCGCCAGATCTGAGAGAAAGAGAGAGAGAATGGAATGGAAAGGGGTTTGAAATTTGAAATGAGATTTAAGGATTTGTGAGAGGCAGGGCTTGAAAAAAACACAAACACAGATACATAAAAGAAAACCACAAATCAATACTCCGGATCTGATACGAGAAGCATCATCCGGTTTACTGAAATAAAAATTTTCTCGCAAACAGGAAATGAAATCAACAGCAATAAGCATATATCAACAGTATTAGCGTGTTGAAGATCTGATGATCGATTTTGAGCCTTAGGGTTTTTACAAACAGGAATTTAGGGCTAACTTCTTACAGCGTATTAGCGTGTTGAAGATCTGCTTCAAGAATTTTGAGACAATCCTTGAAAGATTATCTGCTTCAAGACCTGCTTCATCAACCGCCGTCACACACACAAAAAACCCCAACCGAAAACCCTTGAAATCAAACCGCCGGTTGATTTCCTAATCTCGATTCGATTGTTTGTTGTTAGAGAGTTCTGGATGATTCAACATCCCCAGATCTAGAACCAGGTTTGAGAGACAGAGAGAAGAAAGGGAAAGAAGGCGGTGGGTTTGAATTTTGAAATGAGATTTTCTGTTTTTGTTGGCCCGCTCAGGGTTTAAATTTTAAAGTTGTCAAATTAATTAAATATGAAATAAATGAAGTATGAAGTAATAAAATTATGATGATGTAATAATTAGATAAGAAAATCCTAGTTGGCATAGCTAAGAGGTTGACACCTAAGCTTTTCTTATGTCAGCCTTTAAGCTCCTTTTATAGTATAGTAAGATTTATTTTAGGTAAAAGGGTAAAATTACAAAAGTACCCTCATGTGCCTTGCACATGTTATACTTAACTGGAAATTTTAATTAGGTTAGTGCTAAAGGACCTAAGGTGTAATACTTTTATCATAAAAAGGACATTGGTTGTAATTATTTAAGTTAAAGGCTATCCATTGCAATCCGAAATAAACATAAACAACGAAAAGTGTAATTTACCCTATGCATATGAATACAAGAAACAAGTATTTAATGCATAAACCTTTAATACTATTTTTAATTATTAAATATAAATACCCATATTTCCTATTTTCTTCCAAGAAACCTAAACCCAGATCTGATTTCCTCTCCAGGCTACCTCTCCACACAAATTTTCAATCGATCGATTCTCAAATCCTTGTTTCAATGACGGCGACGCCACCCCTCCAGCCTCCACCATTGATTTATTTTCACAATCGACGGCCGTCGCCACCCCTTGACGGTGCAAGTGCGGCTACGACGGTGTGAGTGCGAAGGCGGCGGCCGTCGCCACCCCTCAACCGACTCTCCAACCTCCATATATGTTGTGTTCTTTCGATTCTACAAAATACCTTTTAGATTTTTCATTCTAAAACATTCATCTCCAGCCCCTAAAATCCTGTTCGTTAGACTCCTTTATTTTTTTTCATGCTGATGTTATGTCTTCAATATTCATTGTAACATGCTTTTGGACTTTGGTTGCTGATGCAGTTGGCCAGTCCCTTTCTACAAGGCCAGATATTATTGGTTTTCCAATGTCTAAGGTTAGCTGGAAATGAAGTTATTTTCTCTATGTCCTCGTGGTTCATTGTTGCAGTTTAAAATAGTTGGAACTATCTAGAACACTTGCTCGTACATCATTAATGCTATATAACTATCTCTAACGACTACTGTAAACAATCGTTTTTTTATTTGTAAGTCCTGTAGGTCCAAACAATTTTCACTTATGGATTATGATTGCAGGCTCTAAGTGAGTTCCATGATCAAATTCCCCCTTTCCCACAGGATTTAGCCATGAAAATCATAGAAGAAGAGTTAGGTTCCCCTGTGGAAACGTTCTTCAGTCACATTTCAGAGGAAGCAATAGCTGCAGCATCTTTTTTTAAATAATAATAATAATATAATACAGGGGTATTTTAGTCTTTTATTGAAAAACTAACAGAAATTTTTAACAGAGTTAGAAATTTGGACTCAATTGGTTAAGAAAAGTGGCTATAGGGACTCAGGGCGTTAAACATTTTAATTTTGGACTCAAATGGTTAAAACTCCTAAAACACATGGACTCAAAAAGTAATTTACCCTAAATAATAAAAAGAAATAATTTTCAACGACACCTTGCATACCCAGCCGACCAACGGTCAACCACCGTTATCACCAAACACATTATCGAACACCGAGCACCACCACCCCAGAACGCAAGAAATAAGGATAAGAACAGAAGCACCCAATTGCAGCTGGATTATATATTTTCAAAAATTAACTTTGTGTAGCCATGATTCTTTAGAATTAATTGGTTGTAACTGTTGGTATCACAGGCAACCGGTTCCCAGGACCAATCGGTTTGAGAAGAACGATGATCGCACTTAAACGAATAATTATTACAACTATCACACCACTTCATACTGAATCGTAAATTGCAAGAAACGAATAATAACTAACCGAAACAAGAAAACGAACTTGAAAAACTGAACTTGAATAACCAGAAACTTGCATGTCAAACTGTATTTACAAGATGAACATTCAGGGCTTTATATACTGATTGAAAGGGTGTGTTCTGGAGGGATACGACCTTTCATGAACAGGTATGTCGATTCCCACAAAACCGTATGAGCGATTATGTTGTAAACACGCACCCTTTCAATTTACAAGCCCAACAAACAAACTAAAACCTAATGGACTTCCAGACTCAATTGTTTGACCCAATAACTACTTGGCCTCAGGCCCAAATTCGAAAACAAATAAAACAGATTTAAAACATAACTTTGTTCGACCCAATAACAAACAAATAAACGTAACCGGACAAGCGGCCCAAACCAGATCAAAAGCGATGTTCTTGATTACGATCTTCATTCACCCTTCTAAGTGATTTCAATTGAATTAGTGGATGCTTAGTCTGTTGACTAAGGGATCCCGCAACCACGTTCGTCTTACCAGGGTTGTAGAGGATTTTAAAATTATAATCTTTTACCAACTCTAATCGATGTCTTTGTCTCATATTTATACTCTTCTATCAAAGAAATACTTGTCTTTTTTTATTATCTAGGTAATTGGTACCTTTCGTTTAAATAGTGTTTCCAAATTCCAAATAGCAAAAACATCGGCTAACTTATGATAATGAGTTGGATATAGGGGATTCAATCGATGGGGCATAAGCAATCACTTTGACTCTATGCATAAGAACACACCCAGCCTAAGATAAGACGTGCGCATCACAATAAATTACCAAGTCATCATTGCTTCAAGTAGTATTATCATCGGATCATGATTGTCAATTTCTCATTAAATAATTAAAATGCTTCCTCATGTCCTTTATTCCAAGAAAATTGACATCTTGTGGAGTTAATTTGGTCAATCAAAGGGCTATCAGAGAGAAATCTATAATAAACATGTTTTTTTTAAAGGTAAACTTCATTAAACGAAAACGCCAACCCAAGCCGGGCCGACAAAAAACTACAAACAAAAGATTACATATTTACAAAGGAGCACCACTCATTCCAATCTATCCCTTTATACTTTGATCTAGTTGAAAACCATAGATAACCCAAAGCCTTAATCTCATTGAGAATACCCTCAATTCTAACCGGGGAGTTCGAAAATTTGTAATTATTCCTGGCTCGCCAAAGACTCCAACAAGCTATCATAATAATGCCTTGGATTGCTTTCATCTTCTTATCCGAAACTTTGAGATCATTATGAAAAGAGAGAAGGTCTTTAAGAGAAAAGGCAATGATATTAGGAATTTTGCACCAAGAACTTAAACCATTCCATACCGTCGAAGCAACGAAACACACCACGAAAACATGGACAGCTGTTTCTTCTTCCGAATTACACAAAGGGCACGAAAGATCACCGATGTCTATGTTCCTTTTCTTAAGGGCCTCCGCCGTTGGCACCCTATCCATCTCCATCCTCCAAGCGTGTATATTTATTTTCGCGGGAATCCAATTACACCAATCTAATACAAAGCAGTTTTCCTGCAAAAAATGCTCTTTCAACAGATTTTTAATCGCTTTGACAGAAAAGTTATCGTCCGAATCCGAGCTCCACCTCATCAGTCCTTTTCTGACGTGACCTGGATACCGCTAAGTGCGGAAACCAGCTGATCGAGGGTAGGCTGCAGCCCCGCAGCGGCAACTTCCGAAGACCAGCACCACTTTATTTCAACCGCACTACCTTGATTCTTTAACCTGTCGGCCACTTTGCACTTCTTGTCAGCTTCCAACCTGAAAAGGTCCGGGAATGCAGATTTAAGGGGCTCGTTGAAAAGCCAAGTATCGAGCCAGAAAGCTATGTCTTCGCCGTCTCCAACCGAGCCTTTTAGATAATTCCTTAAAGGATTTCCGCCAGCCTTAGCGTTGATAAAATTTTTAAAATGTTGTTCCATACCCCACTTAGCGATTTTTTGAATGGAATACACTCCCAACCCACCCTACTCGAATGTAAAGCCTCAACAACTTTTTTCCAAAGGCAGCTCCTCTCCGTTTTAAACCTCCAACCCCATTTGGATAAAAGAGACGTGTTGACAACTTGTAATTTTGATAAGTCCAAACCTCCACATTTTTTTGGGCGAGTAACCTTGTCCCATGCAACCCAATGTAATTTTCTTTCTTCCACGGAACCACCCTACAAGAATTTCTTTATAATGGATTCAAGATCGTTTATAACTTTCTTAGGCGCTTTATAAAGAGAAAAATAGTATGAAGGAAGACTTTCAAGAACCGATTTGATGAAAACCACCCTCCCCCCGATCGAAAGAAGATGCGACTTCCATTTCGCAAGCCGACCACGAAAAATATCAAAAACCGGTTGCCAATTGTTAACCCGATTCATGTTGGCTCCGACTTTAAGACCGAGATACTTGAAAGGAGGGCAATCCGGTTTACATCCCACCACGTTGGCCATATCCCCAATTTCCGCCATCCCCACTCCTATTCCATAAAGGTTTGACTTCTCAATGTTAATTTTTAGGCCCGGGCAAATATGGAAACATCGAAGAATTCTGACAATGTTAACAACTTCATTTCTTGACCATTCACCCATCATGATAGTATCATCCGCGTACAAGAGGTGAGAGATATTCGGCCCATTGTTAGGGGTAGCAATACCTCTAATAATGTTAGCCTCCTTAGCATTATCAATCATGCATGAAAGGACCTCCATGACAACCAAGAAAAGAAACGGAGACAAAGGATCCCCTTGCCTCATTCCTTTCTTACACTTAAATGTAAAAGTAGGCGAACCATTGACCAACACAGAAGAATTGGCCGACTTCAAAATACCCATGATCCAATTGCACCATTTATTATGAAATCCCATTTGTCGGAGCATGCTCACTACGAATTTCCAATTTACGTTATCGTATGCTTTTACAAAGTCGATTTTAAGAATGAAGGCCTTTGATTTCTTCTTTTTTAATCCAAGAAATGAGCTCGTTGACTATAAGAGGACCATCCAATATGAATCTTCCCTTAAGGAAAGCCGATTGTGAATCCGAATAACACCATCCAAAACCACCCTCATTCGATTAGCGAGAACTTTTGAGATCACCTTACTAATCACACCAACCAAATTAATGGGCCTATAATTAATAAGAGAAACCGGATCTATAACCTTAGGAACGAGAGCAATAAAAGAGGCCCCACCTCCTAAAGTTATTTCGCCCTCGTTGTGGAACCAATAAAAAATTCTACGAAAGTCATCCTTGAATAGTTCCCAACAATATTTAATAAATCTAAAATTCATACCGTCCGGACCCGGGGCCCTATCATCCCCGCATTCGAAAACAGCGTCTTTGATTTCTGACTCAGAAAAAGGTTCGACAAGGAAATTACTATCCTCCTCCGAGTTCTTCTTAATGTTGTTAAGACTCGCCTCCGGCCTGTAAGGGAAAGATTCCTTAAACTTGTCCCGAAAGAAAGAGAGAACCTGTTTCTTAATTAATGACGGTTTCAAAACCCAATAACCATTAATATTTAAACCATGTATCGAATTGACCGCTTTCCAGCTATTCACCATGGCGTGAAAAAATTTGGAATTTTCATCTCCCTCTAAAGCCCATTTTAAGCGCGTTCTTTGTTTTAGGTCCGAATTCTTTCTATAATCCACCTCTCTAACAATTTTCCTATTCTCAGCCAAAGTCCATTCCTCTTATTCCGAGAGATCTCTAGATTCCATCTCTTTTTCCAGCTCCTCTAATTCCGATAAAGCCACATTTTCTTTCTCTTTTTCTTTCGACAAAAACTCGTCCCTCCAAGACTTTAGACAGACTCTAATAAGAGCAAACTTAGAAAAAAGACTCACATCCGGGGGCTTAAAAGCAACAAAACTATCCGAAGCTTCTTTGACAACATCCTCAAAACCCGATTGACTAATCCAAGAACTATAAATCCGAAAGGGGCAGGGGCCAAAATTGAGATCAGCGACCTCTAATAAGATTGCACAATGATCCGAATGTCTATAGGAAAGAACTCTCACACAAGCCAAGGGCCACATATTGAAAAACTCCGAACACACCAGGAAGCGGTCCAGCTTGCTGAGCTTCCTACCGTTATCCCTAATACAGGTAAAACTGCGACCCTGTAAGGGGAATTCCAAAAGCCCATTTTCGAAAATAAATTTATTAAAAATTTCAGCACAAACCTTCTTAAACTTTGAGTGTTTCCTTTCTTCCAAAGACCTCACCGCATTGAAATCACCGGCAAGAACCCATTGACCAACAGAGTGGTCAATCACGACAGAAAGATCAGACCATAATTGGCGTTTAGCAACGACACTTTGGGGGGCATAAACATTAATCAAATTAATAGGAGTCCCACTGCCCACCATAGAACCTCTCAACAAAAGAAAACACCTATTTTTAACTACCGTATCAATCTTGATAATTTTAGGATCCCACAAACATAATAATCCCCCAGAGAGACCCACATAAGCAACGAAATCGAACTCGAAAGAATTATTACCCCAGTACCCCATTATACCCGATTTTAGAATGTTTTCCACCTTCGTTTCTTGCAAAGCGATGACCCCAACATTATTAACCATTCTTAATTCCTTTACCCAATTTGCTTTAACACCCCCAGTAATGCCTCTGATATTTAAGGATAACATATTCATTGGGAAACCACATTCTTACCTTCGCCTCTAATCGTGTCTCTAACGAGCTCCTCATGATTGCCGAGCTTAACTCCCACCGTGTTTCCAATGTTCAACGTTGCTTCTAACTCTTCTTCTTCCTGATTATCGAACGTATCTGCAACCTCGCACTCCGACAAGTCAGCCTGAAGATCAATACCTTCACCATCCTCAAAATGACCAGAGTTTGGAGGAGGATCTCCGTCAAACTGATTTAGGACAATCGCAGCTCCAAATCCACCAGACGAAGCAATTTCTTTAACCTTATCAGCTTGGGAATAGTCGCTGGAGAGATCATTAGATTCCAAATTGAGATCGAAATTAAAAGATCCATTATCCTTGCTTCTTTTTTTGGGCCTCTCGGCTGAAATGGGACTAGTCAACCCAGAATGCGATTGGGCCTTATTCCTGGGCTTGTACTTAAAAGACCTTTTTTTGGGCCTAGACTCCTTATCCACTGAATTGAAAAAATACACTTTGTTGACTTGGGAAGGATAATGGGCCTCACCCAAATTATTGATAGCCTCCTTTACGACATGAGAGCTTGAACCGGAATTTTCTTTTCCAACAAAATTATTAAAAAGGACGTTATTACCGTTCCCGATGTTAGTTGTCGCATTAACTTCAGCCGACCTCACCGAATTTCCCGCCACCTTTTGAATCTCCTGCTGAGGAACGATTAGGATTCCGAAGAGACCATTAACGTCGGTGTCATGATTATTTCCTCGTCGTCGATCTTCCGAGCTGCTAGTAACCAGAGTAGTCACGTCTTCACCGGACACAATCACAATGCCGAAGGAATCCGGTGTCCAGTCACTGGTTTCCTCTTCAATCCAAACTCGAAAGTGTTTATTCTTCCACTTTAACGTGACGTGCTCATGAATTCTTCCACATTCCCCAACTAACAAGCCGATCCAACTAGCCGACAAGTTGCCATCGCCGGCTTCCATTTGTGAGCCATGCACAATCTTCCCAAAGTGTTCGGCGATATTATTGAGAACATCGTTATCGGCTAAATGCATGGGAATACCCTGGACCTTAACCCATGCAAGCCTTTCAAAAGGGAGAGATTGTCCTCCCCATGGGTCTAAGCTGGAAAACCACTCCCTCCATTTGAGGTGCTCCAACAAAAATTTAACGCAACGTTCTTCGTCTTCGAAGCTGAGTAACATGGCAAGGCCACCTAAGTAGCTTAAAGATACACCCGAAATTCTGTTCTCTGCTCAAATAGAATTAAGATTCCTCAAGACCTTTAAATCTTTACATCTTCCTACCAAGGCTCTACCAATCAGCTCCTTAAACGCCATGGTTTTGTCGGCCAATTCGATGGTAATTCCTGTCTCAACATCCGAAGAATTCTTATGCACAGGAGTACCCGATTCGTTATGGAACAGCTCACTAAATAGCTTCCCTCTCCCTTGGTTGAAGAAAGACTGGTTATGGATCTTAGATCCTTGAGGAGGAAGACTCGTGTTCTTTTTGTTTCCGTCCGTTTCTTCAGCCTTCCTGCCGACAAGTTTGATGGTAACTCATCAAGCCTAAAAAACTCTGAACTTAAGAAGGGTCCTTGGTGGTGGTGATTATTTCAAAAAAGCCTCAACTTTACTTTGAGTCACATGAATGCTAGTCTAGTTTATAACATCATTTAGGACTTGGACCTCTTAGATCCAAATGCACATTAAGAGAATTTATTAAAGTTTCTCTTTTTGCAACAATTCAAGTACTTCATGAAGGTAATCAACATGATGATCCTCACTGTGTATATAATGAGATATTATCATTAAAAAACAATCAATGCATTGCCCCAACATTGGTTAACACACTTTATACATAACTTGTTTTAATCAATCGACTCAATCATGCAACTATTATCCAGTATCCACCTATTGCTCATTTCACAAACTATTCAAACACTTGTATGTTTAGTTTTCAAAAACAATAAATAACTAAACTAATACATCACCCAAGTTAACCTATCTACCATTATTTAAAATATAAATTGAAGGATAAATTAATTAAATAGTGGCAAAAAAACCCTTAAAATTCCTTACTAAAATTCGGTACTAATACCGTTTTAACTGAAAAATACCGGCACCCATACTGTTATTTACCGATACCGAAATTCAAAAAATCTAATACCGATACAAATACAGTTTATAATTGGTACGATACCGGTATTTCGGTAAAAAATTTCATCCTACTTTGTAATACCATATGGAGTTTCCAAGTCTAGTAACCTTTGCATTCATTCATATGGAGTTTCCAAGTCTATAAAGTCAAAGTAAAGGTACCTAGAAAAAAAAATCCAAACCTTTGAAAAATACTTATATGATCCCAAAGTTTGTCATTTATCTATTTTTGTCCTAAAACAATAACTTTGACTTTTGGATAAAAGTTAAGAAGTAGAGTAACTTTCATTGCGGCAGAGTCGATAATGTACTCGTTTTTCGTTTGCTTATCAATTGTTTTGATTTTTGTTAGATTTTAAATTACTTAAAAGAATTTGTAATAGGGGAAATACTATAAAAAAGCAATATGCTTTACCATTTTTCTCACAAAAGTTCCTCTACTTATTTTTTTGAATATTAAAGTCCTTGTACTTGATAATTTTGAATAAACCCATGAAATGACTTGTAATAGGCCATTTATTGCTAGTGTAACTGTAATCTATGTGTTTATTTGTAAAAATTGAATATCTCCCTTGTATTCTTTTGTAATTATAAATATATTCTTGCAACTAATTATAAAGCATCAAAAAATAAATTGCAATCACCTTGTCAAACGAAAAGACAAACACTGTTAATTGTTTTTTTTTTCAGCGAATATTTGGCATATTCTTCGTCTTATTCAATCTATCATATTTGAGTATTTTACCAAAAGGGCATACACATAGAATTTTGGTTCCTTAGTCGAACAACCTAATTATCAGAGTAGAGTCAACTGTTTGGTTTTCCTACAATCTAAAACTGATTAGATAATGACACCAAACTAATTAAACAATGATTAAGATCATTGATTTTGATTTGTGATTACATACATACATGGATCTTCTTCTTTGTTAAAGACATTAACATGTCTCATTTTTAATACTCGTTACTTTTTGTTATATTTTTAAATTCTTCTTTGTTTGTTGCAAGGTTCTTTGGGTCTATCTTTTGGATCTATCTTTGGGCTGCTCGTTGTTGAGCTTCCTGTTGCTGGGCCTTTGTTTCGCTGCTTGTCTAGAAGACCCGTCTAGGGTTTGCGGCTCTTTTGTCCAGGCTGTATTTGGCTGGTCTCCTAATGGCGTTTTTTTTTTGCTGTCAAGATATTTTCCTTTTGTGTATTTTGGGATCCCCATAAATGGATCGTTGCCCTCTATGTTCCACACACGCTCACTTATCTGTTCCTTTTCAATCTTTCTGTTCCTCTTGCAAGTTGTTCGTAAGAGTGTTAGGTTCTTGTACATCATCACATCGATTGCTTTATTGTATTAGTCAATCTGTGATGACTATACCATTTGTATTGTGATTTCGAGTGCAATAAAGTTTCATTTTCAGCCTTTAATCTTGAGTTTCTGACATGGTATCAGAGCTCCAAGGCTGATCTGGTGCTCTGTTTATCTTCTGCTGCGTATTTCTAGAGTGTGTTTCATTTGCGCTGTTCATCTGCAAGATCTGGATCAGATCTAGGGCTTGCTAAACCAGATCGAGGGGTTGGTGCCTTCGTTCTCTTGCAATCGAAGTTGTGACTGTCCTGATTCCAGGGGGTGTTATATTCGGTCAAAGGCTCCTTTGTTCGTGATTCAACAGGGGTGTTACTTCCAGTTTCTCTCTTTGCTCACAGTCATATAACCCTAAGTGAAGGTTATAGGCTGTGATTTTTTATTTGGCGAACCCTAACTTGGGAACCCCTCTCGATGAGATTGTTCTTTTTTGTGACTAAAGGTTTAGGTGGCTCCTACACTAAGACCTGCATTGGCACCTTGAGTGATGAACCAACGATCTGGAACACTGGTGTAGCTTTGCCGTTATTATTTGCTGTTTTGATTTGTGATTCTTGTGTTTTTTGTTTGGTGCTGCTCATTTTTTATCTGCTAAGTGTTTTTTGCTTACTTGATTGTTGTCTGGCTGTTCTAGCTTTGCCTGATCCTGTTTCGCTGTTGACTGTTCTGTGTGATCATGACTGACAAAACAGAGTCCTCTGTTACCTTAATAAGTAAACTAGATGCTAGTGATCCTTTGTATTTGCATGCTAGTGACTCTAGTAATCTGTCTATCGTCAATATCAAGTTAAAAGGTACTGAGAATTATGTGGCATGGTCGAAGGCTATAAAACTTGCTTTAATGGCTAAAAACAAATTAGGATTTGTTGATGGAACATGTGTTAAATCTGAGTCTAATGATGTCTTAGCTAGTCAATGGGAAAGATGCAACTCTATTGTTTTAACCTGGATTCTGAATTCTATTTCTGATGAGTTATACGTTGGTCAAGTGTATTCCAAACTTGCTTCTGAAGTTTGGAATGATCTAAAGGAGACATATGATAAGGTTGATGGCTCTGTAGTGTTTGGGTTATATCAGAAAATTAATTCTATTAGTCAAAATGGTTCCAGTGTGTCTGAATATTATCATAGGATAAATACTATGTGGAAACAATTCGATGCTATGCTTCAGTTACCATCTTGCACATGTAATGCTTCTACCAAGTTCAATGAGTTTAGTCAGTTAATAAAACTTATGCAATTCTTGATGGGATTAGATGATGTTTACCAACCTGTTAGAACTAATCTATTAACCAGGGATCCTCTTCCATCTATTAAAACTGCTTTTTCAATTATATCTAGAGAAGAGTCACATAGGGGTTCAAATAGTGGTTCTAAAGTACCTAATGTTGGTTTTGCTGCTAAAACAAATCAGTTTAGTGATAACAAAAAAAGGTTTAACAAAGGTCCTAATCCCAACTTGAAGTGCACTCATTGTAACAAGGTTGGTCATGTTATTAATAAGTGTTTTGAGCTTCATGGGTATCCTCCAAATTACAGGTCTAAATCTAGTCAAACCAATAGTCAGTGGTCTAAATCTAATAATTCTGTGAATAATTTTGTTAGTGACAAATCTGTTAGCAACTCTTTGAATTCTCTTACCTCAGATCAGTTCACTAAACTTCTAGACTTGCTTAATGACAAAAAGACTGATGATGGGCCGAAGACAAATGTTGGAGGTAAATGCCATAATGTGATCTCATCTTTAGATTGTTACAAGAGATTTTATTCTTTTAATAGTAAATCTTGGTCACAAAGTAATATGAGTTGGATTATTGATTTTGGTGCTAATCAGCACATGATGATGTCAAGTGAAAAAATGTTTAATAAAGTTGATGTTTCTGATTATAATATAATGGTCAAACACCCTAATGGTACTGATGCCAAGGTCACTATAATAGGATGCTACAAATTATCCAACTCTGTTATCTTAAGAGATGTCTTTGTGGTCCCCGAATATTGTGTCAACTTAATCTCTGTGCATAAATTAGCAAAGGACAATCAACTTAGGGTTTTGTTTGATGAAGATACTTGTTATATTCAGGATTTGTACTTAAAGAAAACCCTGGTGACTGGTAGACAAACTGATGGTCTTTATTTATGTGGTAATTCTTTCAATTCTGTGATTGTCTGTTTTAATAAAGCTGAAACTATAAAGCTCTGGCATTCAAGACTTGGTCATCCCGCTGATCAAGCCTTAAATGTTTTAAATCTTAAACCTGATAAAAATAATATTGATCCCTGTGAAGTTTGTCATAAAGCAAAACAACACAGAGTTCCCTTCCCTTTAAGTGAACACAAAACCTCTAAAGTAGGTGACTTAATTCACTTAGATGTTTGGGGTCCCTATAAGGTCTCAAGCATAGAAGGGTTCAAATGTTTTCTCACCATTGTAGATGATTATTCCAGGTCCGTTTTGGTATATCTAATGAAATCTAAAGTTGAAGTTTTTGAAAACATTCAAAGTTTTTATAATCTTGTGAAAACTCAATTTGAAGTAAATATTAAGGCTTTTAGGAGTGATAACGGAACTGAATTTGTTAACTCTCAAATGTCCACCTTTGTTAAGTCACATGGGATCATTCATTGATGTGCGTTAAAGTGTCGTATATTTTAGGTATATATTTTAAGCCCTTTTTAACACTTATTTTAGCCAAGTTTTAAATTTATAAAACACGATATTTCACTAACACTAAACACACATATGGGCAAGTGCACCCATCGTTGAGTGTAGTATAGCGTTGGTAAGATACCGAGGTCGTCCAAGGACACAAGAGCTTTTAGTACCGGTTTATCCTCAACGTCTAACCAAAATAAAAGTTTGGAAAAATGTTTTAAACTAAGAAAAATAAAAACTAACTAAAATGCTGAAAATAAAAATAAAATAAAAACAGATAGACAAGATGAATCACTTGGTTCCGACTCGTATCTAGTATAACCTTTGATTATTTCCGCACTTTTGCACATAATTAAGAGATTATCTTAGTTATTGTAGTAGGCCCCTCTTTTGAAGGTGACGTTACCCTCACCCCAGTAGTTTGAGTCAGCAGGGATACAATCCTAAAGGGGTGGATTATTGGAAGATAATGAATTAAGTTATTAATGCAGTATTGTGGTAGGCCCCGCTTTTGGCGGTGACGTTACCCTCGACTAAGTAGTCTGAGTCAGCAGGGATACAGTCCTAAATAGCCGGGTTATAGTATTAATAGTAGTTAACTTATGAGGGGATCAAAGAGTTTGGACCCCCGCCATCCAATACCGTGAAGTATTGAAGGAGGTCCTACTAAATTTGACCCAGGTCCATTGCAGGACCTCTAAACGCTGAACAATGGCAAGACCTTTACCAAACCGTTCCCTTAACCCCCTACCAGGTAGCCAACATACCTCCATATAGACCGTGGAGATATGAATGGTGAAAATCCTTTATTTTATATAGACAGTAAAATAATGCCAAGACACCACGGACAAACGATAAGGAAAGATCACCTTCAACATAAGTAACTAGTTATTAAAGTCATTAATACAAAACCAAATAAAAAGTGCAAAAGATTAGAAATAAAAAGTATTATACTAGACACTTTGTCTTCACCAAGTGATGTAAGAGACTTAGGCAAACATGGCCTTGATTGTCAAGAACTCTTACGATCAATCTTGGATCCCGAGACGACTCACACACTCTATGATGGACAATGGATGATGGTGGTGGATGATGGTGTTGTGATGGTGGTGGGTGGTGGATGAAGTGTGAGAGAGGTGGTGTGCCAAGGGATGAGTTGCAATGAAACCAAGCACTCCTATTTATAGGCTGAACAGAGGCCTGGGCACGGCCCCGTGTCCGCTGGGCACGGCCCCGTGCCTGTCTGACACTCTCTCTCTTCATTAATTGTAATTCGCAATTACAATTAATGCGCCTGCAGTACTTTCGGCACGCCCCCCGTGTCCGCTGAGCACGGCCCGTGGTGGGCAATAGAAGCTTCTATAGGTTTGTCTTTTCTGCTGCTTCTTGGGCACGACCCCGTGCTGGCTGAGCACGGGGCGTGTTCAGCCTTCTGTTTTCTCTATTTTGCTTTGGAAGGTGCCGTTGAGGGTTCGGGCAATCCACTAATGTTCCTTTTCTTGTATTTATGTTGGATTTAGCTGTCTTTTTGCTTCTTTTGCGTTTTTGAGCTCATTTAATCCTGAAAATACAAAAGGAAGACAAAAACACTCTTTTTCCAATATTAGTACTAAAAAAGGGTTAGTTTTATGCCTCATTTGATGTAATTTATATGTTGCATTTTACACACATCAAATACCCCCACACTTGAACTTTTGCTTGTCCTCAAGCAAAACTCTTTAATATTTGGCTTACACTCCCAAATGGAATAGGTAGAAGAGAAGGTTTTGGGCTTGTCATAGAGTGTCGGGATTTCCAAGATCTTTTTAGGGTTTTATTTTTATTTATTTACACTCCTATTCGTAATGATTTATTTAGAACTGTTCATAAAAGAAATTACTTATTTGGGCATAACATGCCTTTTTAAAATTCTATTTATATACAAGTTCACATACCTCGCGGGGAAATCACTCACACTCGGCCGAAGGTGTGTTTTTAGTGAATCACTCGAGAGCGGCATGGAACTTACTCCTACCATAGGCTTGCCAAGAAATCAATCCTCCTCCTTTTTAACTTTTATACCTTTGTAGATATCAAGAGGACTTTGTGGGTTAAGGGTTGGCTAGGGTTAAAGGTAGGTGGTTGGGTTAGTGGTTAGTAGAAAAAGGGCTAAAAAGCGTAACAAGTGTCGGTTTTCGTATTTTTGCAACCTTTTATTTTTGATGAAGCTTTTATTCAAACAAAGTTATTTTTGATTACTTTGTTTGTTTATTTTCTTTTTGCTTCATAAATTTTTTTTTTTTTTTTTTTTTTTTTTTTTTTGAAGAACCGAACTTGTTACTAAAAAAAAAGGGTAAAAATGAAAAAGGTTTTGGTGGGTGAAATGGTTTTTGTTTTGGGTGATGAAACGAAAAGGTTTAGGCTCAAAGGGGCTAACTAGGGGGATTTTTGGGTAGGTGGTAAAAGAAAAAGAAAAATAATGGTGTGGAAATGAAAAAGGTTAGTCCTAATGCCTCTATCATTTACTTACTCGGGTTTAAGTTGATAAGGACCGGGAATGTATTGTCATGGCAAGTTCTAGAGTCGTAAGAACCAAGCGGCTATTCACACAAGAAACGAAAAATGAGCATTTAGTCAAATGGTATGAAATTGAGTGCTCAATAAAGGCTCAAAACTCACTTTTGTGGGAATGGGTTTTTATGTGATCAAGTATATATAATCAAATTTTAAATAAGTTTGTCATGCCTTTTCATAATTTTCTTATGTTGGTTCTTTTTATCACTACGCTATCGGTTGTAAATTTGTAAAAATATAACCTTTTTGAGAGCTTGAATTTCCCGAGTTAAACCTAGACAAGTAAAAAAATGAAATTTTTGAAAAAAAAAAAAAATTTGGGGTGATTAGCGGTTCCAATAGAGTTTTGTGTAAGGCTTGTATTTAGGACTTGCAAAATTCAAGGTTTTAGCATCCCCCCCACACTTAAATTACACATTGTCCTCAATGTGTCCCAAAAATAAATTTTTAGGTTGATTAGATGTGTAAAATAGTGTTTAAAAAGCAAAAATTTGTGTTACTGGGCACTGAGCACGGCCCCGTGTTATCCGGGCACGGCCCTGTGTTCAAGTGCCAGTAACAAAATTGAAATAAGAGAAACAGAAGTCTGGACACGGGGGCGTGTTGGGTGAACACGGCCCGTGTCCAGTTACCTGTACTGGGCGTTTTCTGCAGGTGGTTCAACACGGGGCCGTGTTGGTTGGGCACGGCCCGTGTTGAACCTTCTGAAAGGGAGAAAATTGTCGGGTTGCCTTGTTCTTGTGCATGGGATCATTTTTCTCGTTCCCCTTTTCATCCTTTACCACCATGAGTGTGTTTTATTCATTACAAACCATCCAAACATTAAAACCATCATTTCATTTCATCATAGAGAGAACTTACATAATCCTAAATTAAAACTAGATAAAAGAAATAACAAACCATGGAGTCCTAGCCTTTAATTTATTTTAATTTAGCAAAATTTCCAAGAAATACTCAATCTTGGTTAAACAAGGCCTTAGTGAACTCCTTCTTCCGAGTGCGGTTTTCCTCAAATGTCGGCGAGCCATTCTTCTATCTCCCTTGGAAGGAGAAAAGAAGGCTCATTGGCATTAGTTTGAGGAGCTTCAACTTCCACCGGGATCTCTTGTTGGTGTTCCATGGGAGGTTCCGCCGGAAAGTCTTCCCACCCGGTAGGGTTGTTAATTCCGAGAGCCAGGTTCCAATCCTGCTGAGGAAGGACTGGTTCCATTGGAGGTGCTACAAGAATATTTAACCTCTGGTGCAAGAGGTTAATTTCTTGGAAGCTGCTTTCAAGTCCCATCGTAAGATCGTTAATACGGTCGATAAGGACCTCCTCTACTGAAGTCATTTCATCTAGAGCCTCCCTTAATGCTATCACATAGTGAACAAGTGTAGCTTCAATGGAGGGTCTTCTTCCTCTTCGGTTGTTTGACGAATGCACAGAAGATGTATTGTTGTTTTCACTCGACATCCTACGAAAAATAAACTAAAAATAGCTTATTTAATGAAACAGTAACCGGACACGGCCCCGTGCTCACTGAGCACGGCCCCGTGTCCATCTTTCTGCAGAGTTTTGGAACAAGGAAACTTGTATTTTTAAGTTATTTTCTGAATGTTGTAGGCCCTTTTTGGCTACTAATAACTAAAAATCATGTTTCATAACATGTTTTTACCAAGATTCTTTGAACAAAACTCATTTGTCCCTACCATAGAGTTGGAGGAACTCCAAACTTTCAATGGTAGTTCTTGGAGAAAGATGAAGAAGAAGGAAATTACTAAAAGAGGAAGGGACAAGATGGGTTGTTGGAACCTTCTTTTAGACTTACCTAGGATAGTTTGAGAGAAGATTCCTGCAAATCTCTGCCCCAAGTTGGTCCAAATGTGCAGAATTCTTGGCTGCATTTATAGAAAATGACAGCAACCTGGACACGGCCCCGTGTTCAGTGGACACGGCCCCGTGTGTAGGTGGAGCTCTGACACAGTTTGTCCGTATTCTGACGTACTGATCAGAAAGGAATCTTTCGATGGACACGGGGGCGTGTTGGCTGGGCACGGCCCCGTGTCTACGGACTGATTTATGAAGTTGTCTAGTTTTTTTAAGGAATTTGTTTTTATCGGGTGGTTCCTGACTGGTTGGAACAACCCCAAAGTGCCTAATATACCTTAATTGTCCTAGACTAAGGCGAAAACGCAAGAGGTTGTCGGTGAGGGTAATTCCTATTTTCATTCTAGGTGGACAAGTCCAACCCTTTTCCGGGCTCTCGTTAAAGAAGGTATATGCCGAATCGCTCAGGTCTATGTATGCACCGAACGAAGTCGATGGGGAGTCCTTCACGGCACAATCGACACAGGGACGACTATCGTCCAAGTCTTTGCTAGGTACGAAGGTATTTTCGGGAGCAACGAGGTTGTCGGAATGCGGTTCCAACATTTCTTCATGGGTATCGTCTTGGGGCGGATTAATAAAATCCTTCCTAAGCTCTTCTATCCATTTCAGAATTAGCTCTTCTAGTTGAAATAATTCGCTAAGGAACATTTCCCCTAGAATATCTGGCTGGGCGCATTCGAGGGAGAAATAGTGCTTATTTTTACTTTCGCCCCTCTTAAGGTTGTGAAAAGATCGTGGGTCCATGTAGTGGGGCATATAATTTAGGAAGTAGCATTTTACTTCTTCATGTTCGCCACCACATAATTGACACCACGTACCATAAGAGTGCCGAAAGTAAAAATAATTACTATCACTCATGTTTATGTCAGAAATTACCAACCGTCGGGATCTAACGGTTCTGTTTTCAGTAACTGAAACTTGGGCACGGGGGCGTGTTGAGTGGACACGGCCCCGTGTTCAGCTTACTGTCTGATGTAAAACAGGATTGCCAGTTCCAATGATTGAGCACGTGGGCGTGTTCAGCGGGCACGGCCCGTGCTGAGCTCTGCAGAAGCTGAAAAACTAAGAAAATCCTAAAAAAAATAAAAAGAAAAATAAAAGATGATTAGGCCGTTGATTCCTAACTTTCTTAAAATCCTTGTGTCCCCGGCAACGGCGCCAAAAACTTGATGTGCGTTAAAGTGTCGTATATTTTAGGTATATATTTTAAGCCCTTTTTAACACTTATTTTAGCCAAGTTTTAAATTTATAAAACACGATATTTCACTAACACTAAACACACATATGGGCAAGTGCACCCATCGTTGAGTGTAGTATAGCGTTGGTAAGATACCGAGGTCGTCCAAGGACACAAGAGCTTTTAGTACCGGTTTATCCTCAACGTCTAACCAAAATAAAAGTTTGGAAAAATGTTTTAAACTAAGAAAAATAAAAACTAACTAAAATGCTGAAAATAAAAATAAAATAAAAACAGATAGACAAGATGAATCACTTGGTTCCGACTCGTATCTAGTATAACCTTTGATTATTTCCGCACTTTTGCACATAATTAAGAGATTATCTTAGTTATTGTAGTAGGCCCCTCTTTTGAAGGTGACGTTACCCTCACCCCAGTAGTTTGAGTCAGCAGGGATACAATCCTAAAGGGGTGGATTATTGGAAGATAATGAATTAAGTTATTAATGCAGTATTGTGGTAGGCCCCGCTTTTGGCGGTGACGTTACCCTCGACTAAGTAGTCTGAGTCAGCAGGGATACAGTCCTAAATAGCCGGGTTATAGTATTAATAGTAGTTAACTTATGAGGGGATCAAAGAGTTTGGACCCCCGCCATCCAATACCGTGAAGTATTGAAGGAGGTCCTACTAAATTTGACCCAGGTCCATTGCAGGACCTCTAAACGCTGAACAATGGCAAGACCTTTACCAAACCGTTCCCTTAACCCCCTACCAGGTAGCCAACATACCTCCATATAGACCGTGGAGATATGAATGGTGAAAATCCTTTATTTTATATAGACAGTAAAATAATGCCAAGACACCACGGACAAACGATAAGGAAAGATCACCTTCAACATAAGTAACTAGTTATTAAAGTCATTAATACAAAACCAAATAAAAAGTGCAAAAGATTAGAAATAAAAAGTATTATACTAGACACTTTGTCTTCACCAAGTGATGTAAGAGACTTAGGCAAACATGGCCTTGATTGTCAAGAACTCTTACGATCAATCTTGGATCCCGAGACGACTCACACACTCTATGATGGACAATGGATGATGGTGGTGGATGATGGTGTTGTGATGGTGGTGGGTGGTGGATGAAGTGTGAGAGAGGTGGTGTGCCAAGGGATGAGTTGCAATGAAACCAAGCACTCCTATTTATAGGCTGAACAGAGGCCTGGGCACGGCCCCGTGTCCGCTGGGCACGGCCCCGTGCCTGTCTGACACTCTCTCTCTTCATTAATTGTAATTCGCAATTACAATTAATGCGCCTGCAGTACTTTCGGCACGCCCCCCGTGTCCGCTGAGCACGGCCCGTGGTGGGCAATAGAAGCTTCTATAGGTTTGTCTTTTCTGCTGCTTCTTGGGCACGACCCCGTGCTGGCTGAGCACGGGGCGTGTTCAGCCTTCTGTTTTCTCTATTTTGCTTTGGAAGGTGCCGTTGAGGGTTCGGGCAATCCACTAATGTTCCTTTTCTTGTATTTATGTTGGATTTAGCTGTCTTTTTGCTTCTTTTGCGTTTTTGAGCTCATTTAATCCTGAAAATACAAAAGGAAGACAAAAACACTCTTTTTCCAATATTAGTACTAAAAAAGGGTTAGTTTTATGCCTCATTTGATGTAATTTATATGTTGCATTTTACACACATCATTCATCAAACATCTTGTGCTTACACTCCTCAACAAAATGGTATTGTTGAGAGGAAGCACAGACATTTACTCAATGTTGCTAGAGCTCTATTGTTTCAGTCAGGTGTGCCTTTAAAATTCTTGTCTGAATCTATTCTCACTGCTTCGTACTTAATTAACAGGACACCTTATTCTGTGTTAAATGGTAAAACTCCTTATGAGTTACTTTTTGGATTTGAACCTTCTCTTAGTCACTTGAAGATTTTTGGTTGCTTATGCTTCTTTACTGTTTTAAATAATCCTGATAAACTTGATGAGAAAGCTGAAAAATGCATCTTTATGGGGTATTCAAATTTAAAAAAGGGTTACAAAGTTTGGAGTCTAGATCAAAAGAAATTTACCTTCTCCAGGGATGTCAGCTTTCATGAAAATGTTTTTCCCTATAAAACTAAGTTGTTTTCAGAATCTGATCTAGACAACACTGAATCTTTAAATAATTCAAACTTTTTGATCTTTATGATTCTTCAAGTGACATAAATCCCAATGATGATAAGAAGGTGGAAACTGATTCAGCTGCTGTGACTCAGCAACACAGTAGTTCAAGTGAATCAACACCTCATGTTGATACTCAGCAGTCATCCTCTGGTGATGACATGGCTGGCAATCAACAAGTGGATGAACCTGAACCTAATTCTGTGAGGGTTGAGTCCAGTAATAGCAATGAAGAATCAAACCTTCCTGAGGGTACCCATACCACCACTAGGAAATCAACTAGGTCTGTGTCTATTCCAAAAAAAATTGGTGACTATGAGGTCGAAGGCAAGGTTAAATTCGGTTTTCAGAGTTGTTAATTATGCTAACATGTCTGCTTATAATGTGTGTTTTGCCTCTAATGTTAATAAAATACTTGAACCTAGTTCATATCAAGAAGCGGTTAAGGATAGTAATTGGGTAAATGATATGAATGAAGAGCTTAGTGCTCTTCATGAAAGTAACACTTGGTCTGTTGTTGAACTTCCTAAAGGCAGAAAGCCTATAGGTTGTAAGTGGGTCTTTAAGGTTAAATATAAATCAAATGGAGAGGTCGAGAGATATAAAGCTAGGTTGGTGGCTAAAGGGTTTAATCAAAGAGAAGACATAGATTTTGATGAAACATTTTCACCGGTTGTGAAAATGGTAACTATTAGATGCATAATCAGCCTATCTGTTCAAAATGATTGGCCTCTTTATCAGCTAGATGTTAATAATGCATTCCTTTATGGAAATCTAAAAGAGGAAGTTTACATGTCTATACCTGATGGTTTGAATGACTGCCATCATAATAAAGTTTGCAAATTAAATAAATCTTTATACGGGTTAAAACAAGCTCCACGAATGTGGAATGAAAAGCTCGTGAATGTGCTCTTGAAAATTGGTTTCTATCAGTCAAAATGTGACTATTCTATGTTTATCAAATCTGATAATAATGTGTTCATTGTTATGTTAGTTTATGTGGACGATATTATTTTAACTGGAATTAACAAACAAGAAATTTATAATGTGAAAAAGTTGTTACAGTCTGAGTTTAAAATCAAAGATTTGGGTTTGTTGAAATTTTTTCTGGGAATTGAAGTTATTAAAACAAAGGAAGGGATATGTCTATCTCAGAGAAAGTATTGTATGGACTTGCTAAATGAGTTCGGTATGAGTGGATATAAGCCTGCTTCATGTCCTATTGAACCAAACTACGTGGTTACAAATTTGTGTAAAAAGGAAGAAGCTAACTTTGTTAATGTCAATAAATATCAAAGGCTAGTTGGGAAAATTAATTTACCTATCCCATACCAGACCTGACATAGCATATGCTGTTCATTTTCTTTCTCAATATATGCATAAGCCAACTTCGGCTCACTCTCAAATTGCTTTCAAGTTGTTGAGGTATTTGAAAGGGGCACCTGGTGCTGGGTTAATGTTTAAAAAGGGTGATAGTTTTGAGCTGTCCGCTTTTGCGGACTCAGATTGGTAGTAGAAGATCTGTTACAGGCTTTTGTATATTTCTGGGAAAGTCCTTAATTTCCTGAAAAAGCAAAAAACAAAGTGTCGTATCTAGATCCTCTGCTGAAGCATAATACAGATCTATGTGCGCTGCTTTGTGTGAGGTAATGTGGCTGGTGAATGTGTTACAAGAATTGCAAGTTAAAATTGAATTGCCCGTTGAGTTAAAGTGTGATAGTACTGCTGCGTTGTCCATAGCAGCAAATCCCGTCTTTCATGACAAAACTAAACATTTTGAAATCGACTTGTTTTTCCTTCGTGAAAAAATCGCGTCTGGAATAGTCAAAACTGTTGGTGTTTCTTCGTTGGATCAGTATGCAGATTTGTTCACTAAAGGTCTTCAACCAGCTGATCATCAAAAAATGTGTAAGTTTTTAGGTCTCTCTAATCCTTTTAGTATTAAAACTGAGGGGGGGGGGGTGTTAAAGACATTAACATGTCTCAGTTTTAATACTCGTTACTTTTTGTTATATTTTTAAATTCTTCTTTGTTTGTTGCAAGGTTCTATGGGTCTCTCTTTTGGATCTCTCTTTGGGCTGCTTGTTGTTGGGCTTCCTGTTGCTGGGCCTTTGTTTTGCTGCTTGTCTAGAAGACCCGTCTAGGGTTTGCGGCTCCTTTGTCCAGGTTGTATTTGGCTGGTCTCCTAATGGCGTTTTTTTGGCTGTCAAGATATTTTCCTTTTGTGTATTTTGGGATCCCCATAAATGGATCGCTGCCCTCTATGTTCCACACACGCTCACTTATATGTTCCTTTCAATCTTTCTGTTCCTCTTGCAAGTAGTTCGTAAGAGTGTTAGGTTCTTGTACATCATCATATCGATTGCTTCATTGTATTAGCCAATTTGTGATGACCATACCATTTGTATTGTGATTTCGAGTGCAATAAAGTTTCATTTTCAGCCTTTAATCTTGAGTTTCTGACATTCTTCCATAGCGTCGTTTATTTTTCTCAGGTCTTTGCAATTTCATTTGCTAGGGTGGATGTTTATCTTTCCTGACTTTATTAAGTATTTAAAATTAAGATATGCCACACAAGAAAAGAAAAATCTACCTAAGCAAAAGAAATAAAAAAAATTACCGGAGCAGCAGGTTGCAGGTCATTTTAAAAAATCCTTCAAAAGTTTGTTCAAAATTAACAAGTATAAGGACTTTAATATTCAAAAATAAAGTGGAGGGACTTTTGTAAGAAAAATGATAAAGTATGTTGGTTTTTTATGGTATTTACCCTTTGTAATAACATAAGTTATGCTTATTTTTTGGTGTCGCTTTTTGTGTGAATAAAAAGTTGAATCAAATAACAAAATTATGTCATAAATACCTTTGTTTAAATACGAAAATTGCATTAAATAACAAAATTATGTCATAAATACAAAAGTTATCAAGTACCAAAAATGGCCTTAGTAGGTGTTTTAAAATTAAGTAAAATATCAATTCTTGAATCTGGCCGTCAACTTCTTCAACTGCTGATGCCGCTGACCTATATGGTGGGGCATCCCGACAATTATATACCTGCTAATCCGATGCCCACCCCGCGGTCGAAGCAACGGTTGTTGGGTGGATTTGGAACAAGAGCAAGTAGAGTGAAGGTATCCTCATGGACCAAACAAGAAGAAGTTTAGCCCCAACATCAAATTAATGCATTGATGAAAGGAATAACCAATCGATGAAAGAACATGAAACCATTCTGTTTCAATAGAGGTACGAGAAAGGGTTGGGGGCAATGAAGTAGGCCTAACCTAAAGTGGCCCCCCCCCCCCCCCCCCACTTGAGAATCTTGATTGACTGACACTAGGAACCGATTCAGAGAAAGAAGAAGCATGGCATGAGATAGGCAGCAGAAGCTAATTCTGTATTACCCTCAAATAAAGGGGATTTTTCTACATCAAGAGAAGGTGCGCCAGAGAGGGGCTTGCTTCCGTAGTGACGAGTGCTCGGAAAGCACAGCCAATCACGAAGGCATCCATTTGCCCTAAAAATTCTATTATATCGTAGGGGTAAGGATAGTGTAAAAACGGCCTAAAGTGTGAGAAGTGTATTATAACACTATATATAATACTATATAACACCATATAAGCACCGTATAACAATATGTAATACCATATAATACCATATAACACTATGTAACACTATATATCATTATATAACAAATATAACACTATACATCAATCATAGACATGCTATCAGACAACCTATAGTGTTATATTTGTTATATAATGATATATAGTGTTACAAAGTGTTATATGGTATTATATGGTGTTACATATTGTTATACGGTGTTTATATGGTGTTATATAGTATTATATATAGTGTTATAATACACTTCTCACACTTTTTACAGGATTCTCTACCTATATCGTAGTATAGATAAAGTTACAAGTTACCAACTCATCAAATAGAAATACTTTAAAAACTATTATACGCTTTATATTTAAATCACCTAAAGTGGGGATGTAGTTTAGTTTGGTCCAAAAATACGAGTACTATGCCTTAGGTGAAATATCAACAATTTGGACGTACATAAGAGTTTGTATGATATTCCAATTTTTAATTTCAAATATTTTGTTGTTTAGGGAAAGGTACTAGTGTACCTTGGTGTAAAATATTTAGTGAGTGTGTGAGTTTGATGTTTAAAAAGTTATTGCTTTTTCCTTAAAATATGATAATTTTGACTAGAGGTGACTTGAAATGTTGACTACGTAGATTACTCTACAATGCTTTTAAACGCTCTCAAAATAATTTTTTATAGTGATTTTTACATATTTCCCCCTCCTAAGCCTTCTTATTACATATTTTCCTAACCCATAAAATCAATTACATATTTTCCAATTTTTTGAGAAATTACCTAACTACCCTCAATTACTCAATGTAAATCTCATTTTTATAATTCGTATAATCAGTTGTCTTCCAAAACCCTACACGCTGCACGCGACCTTTCTTCTCCTTCCCCACCAAAGCGACGTTCTATCAGGTATGTTTCTTCTGTTTATCGAAAAAACAATGTATTATACAATCGATTGGGTAGACTACCTTATTTCATCACATGCTTAAGGTAAATAGGGTAGACTATAGCTTTTATTGATTGTTGCTTTGAATGCAGACACATGTGGATTGCATTTGTTTGTTATGCTTTTTTTTTTTTTTTTTTTTGAACGGCAAAAAAAGGGTGAAAAAGATAGTAATTAAAAATTGTTTGTTATGAGAAACTTGGTATATTATTTTCTGAATCAAAAAAACAATACAAGAAGAAGGTTTAAATAGGAGAAACATAAAAAAGGGAAACGACATTCTGGGCACAATTGTGGGAAGGAAATAAGGAATAATAAAGATGAAATCCTTTCCCACAATATGTTATGCTAATAGACAAGAATGAGGTGATGGTTCTTTGATGTCAGTGATATGTGTGTCGTCAATTTAAAGTCTTATTTTAGCGACTGTTTATGTTTAACTGGTATGTGTTTAAAGTGTTATTGTATATGAATCAGGTGCTTTTTATGGAAGATGATATGGATGATATGGAAAATAATTCATTTATACCAACTTGGGAGAATGGGGCAGAATCACCAATATTGCTTGAGAATGTTGTTGGCCAAGGATTAACTAAGTACAAGATAAAATTAAAATATGGAGGTTACTTTCGGTTAGCTAAGAACTCATGCAAAAAACGTTATTGTTTTGGCTTTCAAAAATGTCTTAACATTGACACTTGCATATACGACTTTGATGATTTGAATGAAGAGGTTGCCACTCATTATCCTCCGGATCCGGAGCTATCCTTTTCAATTTTTTATATCGACAAATACGCTACTAAGCAAAAATTTGTGAAGGTTGATTCGAATGACAACTTTAAATTGATACTTAGTATGTACGAAGTTGAGAAAGAATTAACCATTTATGTGACGATGAATAATAATGTCGAGCCAAGCTCGGTGCAAGAAAGGTAAATTTTGGTTTAGATACATTTTAAATATGTTTAGATACATTTTAAACATGTTTTTTTATAGGGAATCAGATGATGCTCATGATGAAGAAGATGAGGAGGATGAATCAGTAACTTTTAGTACAGATGATGAAGTTAGGTGTGCAAGTTCCGAACCGGTAAGTGTTAGCAGCAAGAATGGAACTATTAAAGTTAACTCCACGTTTGAATGAATTCACATACTTTAGTGAGAAAAGTGAACCTACACGGGTCACAGCAAGGTATAGTGACTTACAATGCAAATGGAGGATACATGCTTCTGTTATGCAAGACGGAATTTCATTTGAGGTAAGTGTATTGATATAACTAATTTAAAATTAGAATCTAATAATATTTTTTAATAAAATGTACGTTTCATTAAAATTCTGTAGGTTAAGAAATTGGTCGAACCACATTCTTGTACTAGAAGCAACAAAGGTGCAAATAAGGTGGCAACACAAGGATGGGTTGCAAGTGTGGTTAGAGATAAGTTGAAATGCGATGGGGATGTCTCAATTAAAGAACTCCACAAGTGGGTTAAGATAAATTTCAATGTTGATCTACCCTACATGAAAATAATATTTCGTAGTCATTTAATGCGTGGATAGGTGAGGTGCGTTATAAACCGGTTCTTGAATTACTTGATTCCATTAGAGAAAAGATTATGGTACGATTTGACAAAAAAAGGAGGCTTTCAAAAAAATGGAAGGGTACCTTAGTACCTAAAACTAAGACTTACCTCGACAAAATCTCTAATGTTCGTATAATGTTCCTTTTTTTTACATATATTTCAAATATATTGTAGGTTAACGATTTTTTAATATTTTGAATGTTGTATGTAGAATTGGGTGCATATGAAATTTGTAGAAGTGGTGAAAATCGAGCTGAGGTGAAATACGAGGACAAGCGTTGGGAGGTTTCTCTTGATGAGAGAAAGTGTACTTGTCGGGTTTGGCAGGTAAAAGGTGTTCCGTGTGTGCATGCAACAGCTTTTATTATTTTCACAAGGGATGTTAACTGGGACATGTATGTTGATCCATTTTATACTATTGAGAAGTTTAAATTAGCTTATGCTTTAGAAGTTGCTCCAATGCCTACAAAGGATCAATGGGTGCATATAGATAACGAGGAGAAGATATACCCACCTGCAATCAAACGTCCACCTGGGAGACCAAGAAAGAACAAAATTAGGCCAGGTGACGAGCCTAAAAAACGACAAAAATGTCCACGATGTGGTGAGTATGGACACCGTGAAAAGACATGCAAAAACTCAGCACCTGAAGATCCTACTCAACAACAAGTCTCAACAAGTAAAAGGGGACGAGGAAAAAGTACAAAAAAGACGTGAAAGTAATTAGTCAAAGATGAGCGGTTGATTTCGAATTTTTGGTATCGTATTTATTATGAATGGAATTTATGTTTTTTGAACGGAACAGTTTGTAATTTTTGGTTTTAGTCAACTTTGGATTTGATTACTATTTAGACATGACATGGCAGGGACTCAGGCAAATAGGTTGCCAAACGCGCACATGTACTGTGCATGTACATGCACATATAGATATTTTGGATTGTGCCATTTAACACACAATTCCTACACACAGACATGTTTTAGAAATGAGATGATAAAAAAGATCTAAAATTAGTCATGATTTTAATAATAAAGTTATATAAATTGGGTAAATATGTAATTGATTTTACATATCAGAATGAGGAAATATGTAAATATTCATTTACTAGTTCATTAAGGGTAAAATAGTCATAAATAAGAGTCATTTTAATGAAAAGGGGAAATATGTAATATATATCAGTTAGAGAGGGGAAATATGTAATTGATTTTATGGTTTGGGTAAATATGTAATAAAGCAGCTAAGGAGGGGGAAATATGTAAAAAGCCCTTTTTTATACGGCCAACGATATAAAAGTTAAGGGTAACCCAGTGGCAAAATGCGATCTCATACGCCTGCGACCGTAAATAGCAGGGGCGGACCTGAAGAAGGTCCGGGCGTAGCACGGGCTACGGCTCAATTTTTTTCCGGTAGTGCAAAATTTTTATTTTTTTTTATTTTTATACTAAGGACAACTCTAAACAACTACGAGGACACCCCTCAAAATTTTTTTTACAAACCAATAATAAGCCCAGTTGGTAATGATGATACAAACCCAAATAATAAGCCCAAATAACTAAATAATAGCACATTAGATTAGCTCAAATAACCAAATAATAGCCCAAATAACTAAACAAATTTTCGAAATTGAAGCTTGTCTAGACGGATTTACGCAATCGAATTAGGCCGAAATTTTTGAACAATGCTACGGTTTGTTCGGTTGAAAAGAAAATTTTACTTTATTTATTTATTGTGGTTTTTTTTTTAATATTGTATGATTGCACGGTAAAAAAAAATTTTTGGATACCCCTGAGTTAATGTTCTAGTTCCGCCACTGGTAAATAGCGCTTGGTTGCCCAAGCCGACCATCACCAGTTCCGGGGAAAACCAGCCGCCCGAATGCAGATTATGGTAAAACCCGGTTGGGATTGGATTTGAACTTGCGACATCTGACCTTAAACCCAAATCTTCACTTCCCCTCCAATGCCTACTGAGCTATGACGCATTGGCGGACTCAAAATAAATTAAAGAAGTGTTTTCCAAGTTATAAATTGTATCTATCAAATCGATTGAGGATTAAACTTATGTAATTTGAACAATAAAACTTAGATACAGTCTTAGGTGTTAGGTGTTAAACCAAGAACAAAGGAAAAGAAATTATTCAAAGAAATCATAATTAAATTGACGGCTTTAAACTCCATATTTTAAAATCTTAAATTCGTGATATTTAATATCTTTATTTCTATACTATCTATATAACTCATATCATTAACAAAAACAGTCCAGCAAGTGAACCAATGATCAGTGGCGGATATATTTTTTTCGTTTTTATACAAATGATACCCCTAAACAAATACGAGGTTGATCCATCCATGCGAAATTACGAATCGGATTATGAGGTGGTCAGTCATCAATTGCTGCGATAGAGAAGAGTTGGTAGTCAGCCATCTACTCCTGCGAAACCCTCTTCTTTGTATTCATCCATAGATGCCGGGGTGGGTGAGGATTTTGTCGGAATACTTGCAAGTCAAAATATTATATTTTATGACTTTTCAACGTGGGTCAAAGAAACTTGTTCCAAACAAGTGTGCAAACACTTACACCAGCGAGGGTCCAGACTCCATGAGGTTGGTGAATCTCATGTGTATATATACATACATATGCAATGGTTCTTTCATATTCCATTTTGTATCCACATATAAAGATCAATTCATTCATCTGTCAAGATATCAAAGATGGGTTCAACATCAGCATCTGTGAATGTTCCAGTGGAAGAAAGCCAAGATGATCAATCTTTCCTGTTTGCAATGCAACTAGCAACTGCATCTGTCTTGCCAATGGTGTTGAAAACCGCCATTGAGCTTGATTTGCTTGAGACCATTGCGAAAGCTGGTCCAGACGCTTCACTCTCGTCTTCTGGACTGGTGGCTCAGCTCCACAAGGTTAACAACCCTGAAGCACCCGTGATGATTGACAGGATCTGTAGTCTTCTGTCTAGCCATTCTGTGCTCACATGCACCCTCAAGGAGACCGCTGATGGGTGCGTTGAGCGGTTCTATGGTTTGGCTCCTGTGTGCAAGTTCTTGATCAAGAATGATGCTGGTGTTTCATTGGCATCCTTGTTGCTCATGAACCAGGATAAGGTTCTTATGGAGAGCTGGTAAGATTTTTAGTGGGGTTTTTTTTTTGTACTTTTTAAGGGATTCGGATATGTGGGTTGTCATACGAATTATTTGATAACTGATTGATTAATGATTGATGATGTTAGGTACTATCTAAAAGACGCGGTTTTGGATGGTGGAATTCCATTCAACAAAGCTTATGGTATGTCGGCTTTCGAATACCATGGCAAAGATCAAAGATTTAACAAGGTTTTCAACAGTGGAATGTTTAATCATTCCACCATGACAATGAAAAAGATTGTAGATTTGTATGATGGTTTTAGTGGTCTGAAAACCGTAGTTGATGTTGGTGGTGGCACGGGTGCAAGCCTTAACATGATCACCTCTAAACACACTTCACTCAAGGGTATAAACTTTGATTTGCCACATGTTATTGAAGATGCCACAACTTATCATGGTATGTGCATATGAAATGGTTTCGCTATCGGTTCAAGAATCAAATAGAAAATATATAAGTTGGACTAATGTAGATTATTGCAGGCATTGAGCATGTAGGAGGTGATATGTTTGAAAGTGTACCAAAAGGAGATGCTATTTTTATGAAGGTGAATTTTTTTTATTTAATTCTTATTTAGAAAGATAACCAACTTTGATTCAGTTCTAATAAAGTTTTGGTGTATAATTTTACAGTGGATACTTCATGACTGGAGTGATGCACACTGCTTGCAAATTCTAAAGAACTGCCACAAATCACTTCCGGAAAATGGGAAAGTGATTGTTGCGGAATGCGTTCTTCCCGAAGCACCCGATTCGACTCCAGCGACGCAAAACGTGATACACATCGACGTGATTATGTTGGCTCACAACCCGGGTGGTAAAGAGAGAACTGAGAAAGAATTTGAGGCTTTAGCCAAAGGGGCAGGTTTCAAAGGTTTTAACAAGGCTGCTTGTGCTCTCAATACATGGGTTATGGAATTTTGCAAATAAACTTCCATTTAAATAACAGATGTAATTTGATTTAATACTTTTTGGAAATTTCTTTACTGTGTCTTTATAAGGACGATGATAATAAATTTAATGTTATGGTAAGAACCGATCAAACAGCAACGAAAAGAACCGATCATATGTGTCGTTGGAAAATCTGATCATATGTGTTATGGTAAGAACCGATCAAACAACAATGATTTTGATAAGTGTTCTTCCACCTCGTTTTCGTTCTTGGAAGCTTTGTGTGATTTTGAACCCAACCAATGATTTATAGTACCAAACATCCTTTATAATGATTGTAACATGTTGGTTAAGTGTGGGTGTAGATGAAATGATTGTTGAATACCAAACTCCAACATAGATGTTCCAATGAAAATAATCTACTAGCTTTCCCCTAATATGTTATCTAGTTAGCAATAACTAGTTACCTTAAGAGAGATCAAGAGTTAAATTTTGATAAAAGGAAATGAGGAACATAAAGAATATTATCTTCATCATTTGAAATTGATTAACACTTATACTTTATGTCTTGTATGCCCGTTAAGCTTTGTAATCGAAACAGTTTTTAGTATTCTCGTTAAACAATGTTGTTCAAAAACCCTAGTCTGTCACACCCTGCTAAAGCGGAAACACCAGGGTGTAATAACTAGAAATACTGACATGGAGCCAAGACCATAAGAAGAATTCCTATGATAAGGATTCTTGGTGTTGAAGGGATAACTTACCTTTGACGAGGAACTTAAAAGAGACTTTATATGAACCTGTCGTCGGTGACAAGTTACCACTAGAGTGAAACATAACACGTGTATGTTTACCATTGACGAGAAAAAAAGGGGCTCAACACTAACAAGACTAAACGGTATGGGGGCCGCCATGCCCGTCTTGTGCTCGCCGCCCCGTCTCCCCCACCCCCCTGCTCCGGCGCCGGGACAGGCCCGGCTTCTGCGTCCTCCAGCAGCCGGTGACGACGCCCCTCACTCCCACACACACACCTATACATACATACATATATATATACTAGTAGGAATGCCCGCGCGTTGCGGCGGGTGTCCTGCCTGGTATTAAATTCAGTTATGATGTCTACTACACCACAACCTATTCCAGGTTTCTAACATTTTATTTAATTCGACGAAAAATGATCGTAGAACCCATAAGATCACAAACAAAAGTCCAGAATTTCCAACTTAAGAGCCATCAATTTTGGGATAGAGGGAGTAGTTATTTAATCACATTTCACTACTAATTAATAATTAACAACAACAACAATAATAATAATAACTGAAACTTTTGGTTTTCGGTGAATCCAAATCTGACCCGTTTCGACTCCAAAATATTATTTGCTCCCACAAGAACGGAAGATATTTGTTTCGACTTCTTAAACAGCACACCCAACCTGTTTGATATTTCGAGCTATGAGTTTAGCAATGCCTCTGCGAGACTAAAAAACAAGAGCTAAAACTGAGAGACAATATGAAAATAAAATAAAACCCTTTGGATGAAGTATTAAAAATAATAGAATTGTCCAACCTCTCCCGCTCCAAGGATTAAAAAATTGTGATTTGCCAAGATCCGCCAACTAATTTTAGTGCAGAAATAAGCCCTACAAGCACCACTGATGTCCCCTAAAACAAAATAAGAAGACCTTTAGCTTAGGGTAGTACTTTTGAACCATATTCTTATATAGGGTCAATCGGCTTTTTATATTTCATAGAGTCATCCATGACCCAAACTGGAAAAATTAGCTATAATGTGTTACATATAAACTGTCTTATGGACGATTGAGAAACTGTTTTATTAATACGGTTGAGAAATTGTTATATCTACCATACTCTTAAGCCCATGTGTTATGGTCTTTGAATGTGAGAGGTACCATGCCATGCCATGTCAGCATCACACTCACATGAACGCAAACCCCCTCTTCCGACAGTGAAGTGTTGCCTCTGACGTCGTGAGCCAGCCCAACACCATTTCTTTTTTTTTAAATGAAATCAACCAATCACAACAACTCACCATTTTTATTATATTATTTAGTTTAAGACTTATTCTGTTTTTTCTCGGTGCCCAATATTTTTTTTGAAAAGCTAAATACAATCTTTTTTTCTGAACATTGATATAATTTTTTGAAAAATGGTTTTTTTTTTTTTAAAGTGGGTTTGACACGTACTTGGATAGACAATTCGGATGATGAGAAATTGATTATATAAGAAGTAATATTAAAATGTTTAAAATATACATTTTTAATAATGAATGAGATGGACTAAAAAACCAATTACAAGACTGGCTCACATTCAATGACCATTACACACCTTAGTGAGTGTGAGGGGTGGAACCACTCCTGCCTATGTGGCTGAACTATTATTTCACATTTACATGACCACTATGGATGGCCTAACATGACTACAAAAAAGAAATTCGCACAGAAAGCGCCCAGTGTGTTGTGAAACACCCTACTTCACAATATCAACATAATAGAGCAGTGACTAAGATGTGCAGATAAAGACATTGCAGAAGCTAAAATTCAAGAGTTTTGTTGATTCCGACATACCGGTTATGTGATGCCAAGTGGTTGCATTGCTGTATTTGAAGCGGGCCCTACATCTTATAACTGAAGATGATGTGCTGGTATCATATTCCCCATGTTCTCTTCATAATCTACACAGACATGTACCTAAATTACAGTTTACAGCAGCTAATATCCACCTAATATTGCAAATTAAGCAAACTCAAGCATACTGGACGTGTGAACTATATTTAATATAATAGCTACACCTAGAAGTTTTGGAATCTTTAGTGTTGCACTATATTTAATATAATAGCTAATTCCATTAAATATTTTGGCTCATAATTTGTTTACTGCATGTGAACACCCAAATTCTCAAGCACCCCATACAAAGAGGTTAGCTTTATTAGACATTTCTCCCAGAAAAAATCAATTTATAAAATGTCTTTTTGGCTTCTACCCTTTACCAATTTACAGTAATGACTAATGAAGCCACTTTATCATGACCGTATTTAATGGCTTCTAAAAAGGCGTGTTCGCAAAATTATCCATGACTGTGAGTAGCAATAAATTAGTCGGATGAATATTAAACACAAGAAAATAAATTTGGCAACTAATGAAAGGAAATTTACCTACACTGTTAAGTTGAACTCCTCCTTGAACAAGGAAAAAAAATGATATCCTCATATATCCTTTTGATGCAGCAAGATGTTCATGTCAACAACTTGTTAGCAAATACTCACATGTAGAGGTGCCAAACGGGTCAGTTGGGTAGTGCTCTCCCATAAACACTTCTTAGTAAGGCTCTAACGAGAAGTTGATAAGGGTTCGGAGGATTACCTTAGCCCATTATGATCCATTTAAATGACCGGAAAGTCGATTAGGGTTCGGAGGATTACCTTAGCCGGAGCAAGAGGTGCACCATCCGTTGCAAGTCAGAAATCCTTTCTTGCCATCTGGTAAATTCCGATGGCCCCTATATAAAATTACAAACGACTATATATAATCATCTAAAAACATCATTTTTGAAAACAAAGACTATATTATCTACAAAAACACAACTTCAACCTATCTAAAGACAAAATACAGATGACCACAAAAGTCGAATTTTGAGACCCCTTGCATAATATACACACAACACTTACGTCTTGGGCACTTTTGAGGTCCATATGTACATGCAATCCGTTTTTTTACCACTGAGACATACGCTTTTAGTTCTGGGTTTTATATCTTGTTCATGGCCAAGAACCACCTAAACCGACTTTGTGGTAACAAAAAAACCTATGAAGTATGGGTTTCTTGAGGCCTATTGTTAGGAATGAGTTTTCTTTGCACTTTTCTTTCCATTAATCATGTTATTTCTCATCCCTAACTGTTCACCATTAGTATATTTGCACAATAAATATAAGTGGATTTGCAAGAAAAATGAGAACAACAGACCCAACACTTATAAAACTAATGCCATATACAAAATCTAATTACTAATAGAAATAGCATACTCTATGGTCCAGACATCACAAAAAGAACAGCAAACATATGACAATAAATCCGACACAACTACAACAGTTTTAACTGAAAAGTTGTCGTTTTTTGTTTTTCTTTTACTTTTGTGAATAAAGTTTGTGTTTGCAAATTACAACTGTAAGCAAAGTTGCATTCTAGCCCTTGCACTTTTCATAAAGGGCAAAAAACTGAATAACCAACCAAATGGTCTAAATCATAACTAAAAGGTAAAAACACTAAAGAGTTTAGATTAGAGGTGTAAAAAACAGGTTTTAGGATTGAAACCGAAAAAAATGAAAAGCCAGTTTCTTTTAACCGGTTTTTTTAAAAATCGGTTCCAACCCGAACTGAATCGGCGGTTTGTAAACTGGTTAGTATTCTTGATCTTCGAAATCGGTTTAAAAACCGAATCCAGTTTAGAAAACCAATTTAAACAGATTAAAAACCGGTTTTTTTTTTTTTTGCACAAACCGGTTTTAAACCGAACCGGTTAGTACCGATTCGGGTTTTCATTGTGTAAAACCGGTTAAAAAACCGAACCAGTTTTTTAAACACCCCCCTCCAACAAAGAAAACTGGTTTTTAAAGAAAGACGATTTGGACACCTCTAATCTAGATCGTTACAGCAACATCACCTGCTTTCAAGGTCTTGGACCTAGCCATATTAGGGTTCTCAATCTCTATAACACCTTAGGTTCCATTCCTCATCTGCACAACAAAATAGAGATGAAATAAGCATACACAAAATACTCATCAATAAATGAGCTAAACCCAAATTATTTCAAAATATGTGCTTATAAATGTAATTACAAGAACCCAAACAATTTAAAGTATCAATCAGTTACTTGTTATACGAATCCATCGGAACTCATCAACCATCAACCAACTCTCCAGAATCCCTAACCCCTTGTCCAAATCCCACTCCACACGTCCTTGCACTAAGGCTTTGCAAAAGAACAATATACTCACCCCTAATTCGAACCCTAAAACTACAATTAGAAAAAAGCACCCCTAATTCGAACCCTAAAACTACAATTAGAAAAAAGACATACCTGTTTCATGTGCTCATCGAAGTCGATCACTCGATCTCGGGGCTTTATTGTGATGCCAGAAACCTCTCATCTCCCTCTGGTGATTATATCCAGCAAAACCCTAACGATTGAAATTAGCGTTACCTGCATGGGAATGTAGAGATGAAAGAATCAATCACAGTGGCTAATAGAAGGAGAGCACACTCCATAGCCGGCGACTTCAGATTCTGGTTATCGATGTGTTTTGTTCGAGTTTAAATCAAAATATGAACAATCAGAGGATGTGATTAAAAAGACCAGGGGTGATAAGATTACTTCCTTGAAACCGAAATCGAATTGAAGGCATGCTCTATTGAAGAAATTGAAGTCGTCCAATTCGCTTGATTTTCTTGTAGGTTTGCAGAATTGAAGGCTGGCGTTCGCTTGATTTCCCTGTAGGTTTCCCAATTTTACCCCTAAAAACGTCTTAAAAGTTTGTAAAATGTGTTGTTTTAGTCCCTCTCAGATAGTTTGAAGGTGTTTGTATATGTGGCTTTAAAACTTGTACATATGGGAAATTACTAAAAGGGTAAAAAACTCAGTTTCCTTAATAAGGTAGTATAGATATAGATATAAAGGGGTTCATCCCCCACCCCCTAGGTCCATCCCCTTTTGGTCCACGTTTACGTGGCGATGACGTGGCGTCCCATCCCTTTTGGGATGAGGCTCACCATACCGGTTAGTCTAAGTCACCTACTAATGAAGGCCAGTGATGTCTCACCAATAGTTAGCAATTTGACAACGCAAAGTCATGTGGCACCTGCTAAGTGGGTGAAGACAATTATGTTAAAGGCATCATTATCACCATGACAATGACGTGCACAAAACTATAAATAGAAAGGGATCTCTAGTGAAATCTCTTGGAACTTTTGACATCCTCCAACAATTGTTAAGTCAAATCGTTCCAATATGTGTCGAGATCGTCTGTTTGTGAACTTTTGGTGTGTAAATTCCATTGGGAATTTGGTAAATCACCACCCCGCTATGGAAATCGGTCATGATGAAAAGATCTCAGGTATGAATCTATTTAATTTTTGGGGAAAAGGTATGAATCTATTTAATTTTTGGGGAAATAAGAACATCCACAATAAGAACCATAAAAACATCTAAAAACATGTCCAGTCAGCTGGTACATCAGAAAAACACTCACCCTTCAAAAACATCAAAAATCCACCCAATAAGAAAACACCAAAACACTTAAAAACATTGCCACATCATCACCACCTTTTACATTTAATTTTAATTACCCATCCCAATCATCTTCATCATGGCTCACCTTCCATCCATTTTTTCTAGTTTTTATTGACAAACATGTCCTAAAAATGAGTTGAAAAAATGATCCCCACAATAACAAAAAAATGGATGAGGTGTAAAAATGGCAAAAAACAACCCCAAAAAATGAGCTATTGAGGATGCTCTAAGAATTTCCATTGGGATAGTGTGGGCTCGGTTGGGCAATCGGGTGTTTGTTTGTGGGACCCGGGGGTTTTCGAGCACAAAATCTCAGTTAAAAAAAAGAGGGTTTCTTTTAATAAATCGTAAATTAAAAGGGAGCGGAGAAGAAATCAATATTGTGAACGTTTATGCCCCCAAGGGTTAATTCTAAAAAAAATGTTATGGGAGGAGATTGAATTGGAAAGTGCGAATTTTCAAGGTTTTTGGATTTTAATGGGTGATTTCAACGCGATTAGAGTTCCAGAAGAAAGGAAAAAAAATCTATTTTTAAACCGTCATGTGCTCGGAACTTTAATGCTTTTATTCATAACCTTGGTGTCTTGGAGTATAGCATGCCAGGGAAGCAATTCACATGTATCCGTGACAATGGAAGGAAGTTAAGCAAAATTGATAGAATGTTAGTGTGCTCGTCCTTTTTAATAAATGGCCGATGGCTTGTTTAAGGGCTCTTCCGAGTCTCTACTCGGATCATTGTCCTTTGATTTTGACAACTGTGAACTCGAAATTTGGGCCTCGACCGTTTAGAATTTTTATTCTTGGTTAGACAAGAAAGGTTTCGAAGAAGCGGTTAGGGAGGCTGTGGAGGGGTTCGAAGGAACGGGGTCTGCCGATACTTTACTGACGAAAAAATTAGCTTGTGTCAGGAACCATATTAAGAAATGGAAGGAAGACATGTTGGTTAAGGAAGGAGAGGTGGAGAGCAATGCTAGAAATGAGATAGAACAAGTAGAAGAAGAGATGGAAGTTAGAGATCTTCTAGAAGAGGAGGAATGGTCGTTGATGGAGAATAAAAAAAAACTGTTAGAGATCTGGAAGTAAAGAAAAACATAGACTTAAAAAAACGCTCTAGGATTCAGTGGGCGATAGATGGGGGTGAGAACTCTAAATTCTTCCACGAGATGATAAATAACAGGAAGGCTAAAAACGCTATCTGATGTGCGTGAAGTGCAATATGATTTCATTAATATTTGGAGCCCATTTTACGCATTAGTCAAGTTTTAAATTTATAAAACACGATATTGTACTAACACTAAACACACACTTGGCAAGTGCACCCATCGTGAGCGTAGTATACTATTGGTAAGATACCGAGGTCGTCCAAGGACACAAGAGCTTTTAGTACCGGTTTATTCTCAACGTCTAATCGATCTAAATTTTTGAGAAAAGTTTTGAAACATGAAAATAAAACTAAAAATGAAAAGATAAATAAAATGAAAAACAAATAGACAAGATAGAACCACTTGGATCCAACTCATCTTTAATGTATCCTTTGATGATTCTCGCACTTTCGGACTTTAGTAGTAGGCCCCTCTTTTGAAGGTGACGTTACCCTCAACCTAGTGGTTTGAGTCAGCAGGGATACAATCTCAAGGGGTCGGAATATTGAAAGACAATTAAGTTAGTTATTAATGCGAAAAGTGGTAGGCCCCTCTTTTGAAGGTGACGTTACCCTCGGCTAAGTGGTTTGAGCCAACAAGGATACAATCCCAAGAAGCCGGTTTAAAGTATTAATAGTAGTTTACATATGAGGGGTTCAAGCTATTCGCACCTCCGCCATCCAATACCGTTGGGTATTGAAGGAGGTCCTAGTAAGCTTGAACCAAGTCCTCGCAGGATCTATACACTGAACGGGACAAGAACTTTACCAAACCACCCTCCTAACCCCCTTCCAGGTAGTTAACGCGCATTATATAGACCGTAAAAATACGAATGAGCAAATCAATGACATCATGAAGAAATGGTAAAGAAAATTCACTTTCAACATAAGAAACTAGTTATTAAAGTCATTAATACGAACCCAATTAAAAAAGTGCCAAAAGATTAAAAATCAAAAGTAATACATTAAAGACATGCCTTCACCAAGTTATGTAAGAGTTTAGCCAAACATGGCCTTTGATTGACAAGAACTCTTACGATCAATCTTGGATCCCGAGACTACTACACACTCTAAAGATGGATAATGGATGATGGTGGTGGGTGTTGGTGTTGTAGTGGTGGTGGAGTGGTGGCAACGTGGGAGAGTAATGGTTTGCCAAGGGATGCCTTTGAAGTAAACCAAGCAGCCCTATTTATAGCCAGAACAGAGCACTGGCCACGGCTCCGTGTCCAGCCAACACGGCCCGTGGCCATCCTTTTCCCTTCCTTCATTAATTGCAATTGTCAGCAGGGGGCCCCACACGACCCCTTGTCTTCTGGGCACAGCCCCGAGGTCAACTCTTTGCTGTACTATCAAGATTCTGCGAATCTAAGAGTTGACCACGCCCCATGGAGAGTTGGGCACGGCCCCGTGGTGGGCGTAGAAGCTTCTGCATGTTTGTCTTGTTGTGCAGGGCCTGACCACGTCCCATGCTCAGCTGGGCACGGCCACGTGGTCAGGTTCTGTTCTTCTTGTGTTTGTCTTGGGAGATGCTGCCGAGGGGTCGGGCATGTCACTTTATTCCTTCTTCTTGTATTTATGTTGGTTTTGGCTGTTTATATGTTCCTTTTGTTCTTTTAAGCTCGTTTAGTCTTGTAAATTCAAAACGAAGAAAGAAACGCGCTTTTTCCAACATTAGTACTAAAAAAGAGTTAGTTTTATGCCTCATTTGATGTAATTTATATGTTGCATTTTGCACACATCACTATCCCAAGCTTAAATATTGGGGGAAACTGGGTTAATAAGCCGTCTTTGGTTAAGAAAGAAGTTTTTCGGTTTTTTAGAAAGCGGTTTGTGGAGTCTAATCCAAACCGTCCTGGGTTGGAGTGCTCCAATTTTAAAAAGCTTTCGGATGAAAACAAATCATGCCTTGTTGAGCCGTTTTCCAATGTTGAAATTAAAGATGCGGTTTTTTAATGTGGGGATGACAGGGTTCCCGGTCCCGATGGTTTTAATATGAAATTTATAAAACATTTTTGGCGTTTTTTTGAAAACGATTTTAAAAACATTATGGCGAGTTGTTTTAAAGATGGGATAATCAACCAGGGGAGTGGGTCTTCTTTTATAACTTTGATTCCTAAGGTTAAAGACCCGTTGGAATGAAAATGCCTTTATGAAAAGGTTAAAGACCCGGTGGACCTTAATAACTATCGACATATAAACTTTGGTGGGTACAATTAGTAAAGTCGTTTCGAAGATCCTTGCCAAAAGGTTGAAGAAAGTGCTTAATGAGGTGATCTCGGAGTCTCAATCAGCTTTTCTTAAGGGGAAGTTAATTTTAGACGGGCCTCTTATGGTAAATGAATTAATAACGTGGACCAAGAAGAAGAAAAAACATGCTTTTATCCTCAAAATCGATTTCGAAAAAGCGTATGAAAACGTCAATTGGAATTTTATAATTAACTCTATGGTCCAAATGGGGTTTCCAAGTTTGTGGTGCACGTGGGTTCAAGGAGTTTTGGCGCTTGCTAGATCGGTGGTTCTGGTCAACGGTGTTGCTACTTTTGAGTTTCAATGCGATAAAAATATGCGGCAAGGTGATCCTTTCTCCCCTTTTTATTTCTTATTGTTATGGAAAATTTGTCTTGTATGTTGGATAAATCCAGGGAAGCGGGAGCGGTGAACGGAATTCAATTGCCAAATACTGGTCCTAACATGTCACGGCCCCAGCCCCGGTTTGACCCGGTCAGGAGCCGCGGGACAGGAACCCGTGGTATTTAATTAATGCGACAGCGGAAGATTTTACAGGATCTTTTTAGAACTCGAAAATGCCCGATTGTTTTATTTCATAATTCGGGATAAACCCCGTAATTTACAATAGAGGAATTTCATAAGTAATTCCCTAATTTTATTAAAACATGTTTATTCATTTTAACTGAGCCACCTCTTCAAGCTTGTTATTGCTCCGTAGCACTTTTTCCTTGATTTACAGCAGGTCGCCTGAAACATGTTTTAAAAATATTTTATCAGCGGGGAAATGCTGGCGAGTCATTCAAGTATGTAAAACGACACATTTGGTTATCAATTACAGCATAAGAGCGATTACAATGGCTTCTATCTTATTTTTATCTGGCGCCGTGTCACCTGGTGACGATTGTCATATCACTATTGGGTCTTTCCCCAAGTAGTGATGGTTATCACTGTTAGGATTTATTAGCCTAACCCGTGAGAAATTAGTAATGTGCACAATACCCCACTAGCCAGTGATTCAAGATAACCACGACTTACTCCCTGTAATTATAACATTTGAAAATGGAGTATTGTAAAATACTTTTGATAAAAAGAGAATGACTCACATTGCAGATTTATACGGGCAGAGTTTAGCCTACTGATTAGCCTTGTAACCTAATTTAAATAACAATGCACACGAACTAGGTTAGTAACTAATACAGCATTTACGATAACTCACGAGACTAAAACCCTCACGATTAATGACAAAGTGCTATACTTAAACATCCGTCGAATTCACGACTAATGACAAAGTATGGCCCGAATGTGGGCAACACTTAAACATCCATCGGATAGTTTTCAATCAATCGGACATTGAATCGTAGCAGCGATCGAGTTAATACCCGGTATCGTAGCAGCGCCTCGCTAATGTAAAAGTAAAATTCGAATTTGTGCAGTGTGTATTCGTATTTGAGAAATGGTTTCGACACCATTGAACTGCTCCTGATCCAAGCTATTTATAGCTGAAATTGGAGGTTCACGCGGCCCGCGTAAACCTACACTTGACCCTTAAGCGGCCCGCGAGGAAGTCTAGTTCGTAGATTAGGGCTAGCGTGTCACACCTAAGTCTGCCACGTTGCCTGGTTGCAGTTCCAGATAAGTTGTGAGCTGTCGCGGCCCGCGTAATGTCTAGCCTATCCTTTACGCGCCCCGCGAGAAGACCAAACTTCTTTATTTCTTGGTTTTTCATGCACATTAGGGTTTCTGAGATCCGTGTTTGTACTTACAAGTCGTTTTGGGACATTTTTGAGAGTCCTTACATCCTCCCCACCTTATTTAAAATCTCGTCCTCGAGATTTACTAAAATAAGTGAGGATACTTTCGCTTCATCTCCGATTCCAGCTCCCAAGTGTATTCGGGTCCTTTCTTTGAATCCCACTTGATTTTGACAAGTACTAATCTTTTGTGTTTGAGAAACTTAACCTTTCTGTCTTCTATCTGAAGAGGTTTCTCAATAAATTTTAGCTTTTCATTTACCTCTATATCTTGAAGAGGTACTACCAATGATTCGTCAGATAGACATTTCTTGAGATTGGATACATGAAATACATTATGTATCCCAGCTAACTCTTCTGGTAGTTGTAGATGATAACCAACTGGTCCTATACGTTGGATTACTAGGAATGGTCCTACGTATCTTGGACTTAGCTTTCCTTTCTTACCGAATCGAACTACTCCTTTCCAAGGAGAGACTTTTAATAGTACCTTGTCTCCAACTTGAAACTCGAGTGGCTTGCGTCGATTATCGGCATAACTTTTCTGGCGATCTCGAGCCGTCTTTAGTCTTTCCGTAATTTGAGTGATCTTGTCGGTAGTTTCTTGCACTATTTCGGGACCTGATAATTGACTCTCTCCTATTTCTGCCCAACAAACGGGAGTTCTACACTTACTTCCATAAAGTGCTTCGAACGGGGCAGCTTCGATGCTTGAATGATAACTATTGTTATAGGAGAATTCAATTAAAGGTAAGTGGTTGTCCCAATTTCCCCCCGAAATCTATCACACATGCCCTAAGCATGTCTTCCAGGGTTTGGATTGTCCTTTCACTTTGTTCATCTGTTTGAGGATGATATGTAGTGCTTAAGTTTAGTCGGGTTCCCATTGCTTCTTGGAAACTAGTCCAGAAATGGGAAGTAAAACGACTATCCCTATCCGATACAATGGAGAGTGGGACTCCATGTAAGGATACTACTTCATCTACATACAACTTTGCCAACCTTTCCATGCTAAAGGTTTCTTTCATAGGTAGGAAATGAGCGGATTTGGTTAATCGATCCACAATTACCCAAATCGCATTATTACCTTTTCTGGTTTTGGGTAACTTAGTAACAAAATCCATTATTATGAGTTCCCATTTCCATACAGGCATTTCTAATTGTTGTAGTAGACCTGAAGGTTTCTGGTGTTCTGCCTTAACTTGTGAACAAGTAAGACACTTGGAAACATATCTAGCTATGTCCTTTTTCATACCAATCCACCAGAAGTTATTCCTTAAATCTTGGTACATTTTATTATTACCATGATGCATGGTGTACCTAGATTTATGGGCTTCCTCTAGAATCTTATTTCTTAATTCTCCCTGTTTAGGTACCCAAATTCTTCTTTTGTGGAATCTTCAAATTCCATCACTTCCTTGCTCTAATTCTTTTATTCTTCCTTTCATTCCTTCAGCATCACCCTTGATTGCTGTTTCTTGAATGCTTTTCAATTGTTCCATTAAATCTAAATGTAGATTTAATCTAAGAGCACGAACTCGCTTTTGTTTTTCATGATATTTACGACTTAAGGCATCAGCAACTACGTTTGCTTTTCCTTCGTGATACTGAATATCACAGTCGTAATCACTTAGGATTTCCATCCATCTCCTTTGCCTCATGTTTAATTCTTTTTGCCCAAATATATATCTTAAACTTTTATGATCTGTATAGACAGTAAACTTATTTCCGTACAGATAATGTCTCCAAATCTTAAGGGCAAAATTTATGGCTCCTAATTCTAAATCATGAGTCGTATAGTTTTCCTCGTGCTTTTTCAATTTCCTTGATGCATACGCAATTACCTTCTTGCGTTGCATTAGCACACATCCTAATCCTAGCTTTGAAGCATCACAATATACTTCAAAATCTTCTGTTCCTTTCGGTAAAGCTAAAATTGGAGCATTGGTTAGCTTTTGCTTCAAAATCCTAAAGGCTTCTTCTTGTCTAGGTCCCCATTCAAACTTAACTGCTTTACAGGTTAGCTTAGTTAATGGTACAGCTATTTTGGAAAAATCCTTAATAAACCGTCTATAATATCCGGCTAACCCTATAAAACTTCTAATTTCTATTGCTGATTGCGGAACCTTCCATTTGGTGATCTCTTCTATTTTAGCAGGATCTACGTGAATGCCCTCGTGATTCACCATGTGTCCTAAGAATTGCACATCTTGTAGCCAAAATTCACATTTCGAGAATTTGGCGTAAAGCTTCTCCTTTCTTAACAGGGTTAAGAGTACATGCAGGTGCTTACAATGTTCCTCCTGACTTTTGGAATAAATAAGTATATCGTCGATGAAGACAATTACAAATTTATCCAAATACGGTTTACAGATTCTATTCATCATGTCCATAAATGCTGCAGGAGCATTTGTTAACCCAAAGGGCATGACTGTAAACTCGTAATGACCATACCTAGTTCTGAAGGCAGTTTTAGGTATGTCTTCTTCTTGTACCTTCAATTGATGATATCCGGAGCGTAAATCTATTTTAGAAAAATATCTAGCTCCCTGGATTTGATCAAAAAGATCATCAATTCTAGGTAATGGGTATCGATTCTTAATTGTAACTTTATTCAATTCTCTATAATCGATACACATTCTCATTGAACCATCTTTCTTTTTCACAAACAACACTGGAGCTCCCCACGGGGATGAACTAGGGTGTATGAATCCTTTACTTAGTAATTCATCTAATTGCTTTTTCAATTCTAACATTTCGGTGGGTGTTAACTGATAAGGTGCCTTGGCTATCGGTGTAGTTCCAGGAATTAGATGAATTCTAAATTCTACTTCCCTATCAGGTGGTAATCCAGGTAGTTCTTCTGGGAATACATCCGGGTATTCTGATACTACTGGAATTTCCTTAAGTTCCTTACCTTTCGTGTTAATGATTACTGAAATCATATATACCATTTCTTGTTTTCTTGAATAACTAGCCAATTTCATTACTGAAATGAATTTTAATGGCTTTCGTGGCTTATCTCCTGTAATTACCACTAATTCTCTTGTGGGTGTATGAATTTCTATGGAATTCTTATCACAAAGAATTCGAGCATGGTTGGCTACTAACCAATCCATTCCTAACACGATATCGAATCCAGCTAAATTCATAGGTAACAGATTTGCATAAAATTTATGACCTAAAAGTTCTAATTTTCCTTCTTGCAAAACCTTATCTATGTTAACAGAATTCCCATCTGCTGTTTCGCATGTAAAAATCTGCCTAAGGTTGGTTAAGGGTAAATTAAGAGCTTGGCAGAATGAAGTATTTATAAAACTTTGGTTTGCACCAGAGTCAAATAATACTTTTGCATATACGTCGTGAACGAGGAACGTACCGGCTATCACATCAGGGATTAGCTCTGCTTCCTGAGTAGTCAGTTGGAAGGCTCTTGCGTTCTTTTTGGTAGTTCCTTCTGCAGGTTTGGCTTTGTTTTCAGCTGGTTTGACAAATTTTGGGCAGTCTGGCCTAATATGTCTAGCTTCTCCACAGTTATAGCAGACTGTGAATTTCTTCTTCCTGTAGTCTTCCTCTTGATGCCCTGGAATCTTGCAAAAATTGCAATATCCTTTGCATCTTCCAAAATGCTTCCTTTTGCAAGAATTGCAAAATGGAACAGTGGAAGATTGCCCAGTTCCCCTTCTCTTGAAATTGTTACGGTTACCCGTTCGGAATCCTTGGCTAATCTTTTGGGCCACTTCCTTCTTTCTATTTTCTTCTCGCGTTCGCACCAGTTCGTCAGTCAGGGTATTGGCTAAATCCACCTCATCATCAATCGTGCAGGCTTTCGCGGCTTTAACGATATTACGGATCTCGCCAATCAATCCCCAAATGTAACTAGAAATAAGTACCGGTTCTGGCGAAGCCAGGGTTGGTACCACTTTAGCATACTCGAAGAATGTCGAAGTATACCCTCAACAATCAACACCTACCATCTGGTGATTTAGGAACTTATTCGTCATTTGTTCCTTTTCATATTCGGGACATAATTTTCTTTCCACAAGATTCTTAAATTCTTCCCAGTTCATAGCATATGCCATCGCTCTTCCTTTGGCTTGTAGCACCGTGTTCCACCATTCTAGCGTCCCTTCTTTAAAAAGATGAGACGAGTACATGACCTTGTCTTCCTCGGCACATTTACTTATGATAATCACTGCCTCGGTTTTCTCTAACCAATGCAGTGCAGCAGTCGCTCCTTCATTACCTGCAAACTCAGCTGGTTTACAAGCAAGAAATTCCTTATAAGTGCAACCAGGCGTTGCAGCTTTCATTTTCTTAAGGAGTGGAGCTTGCATTCCATCATTGTTATTGTTATTATGGTTGCCGCCTCCGTTTACACTATTACTGAAGTTATCTTCCTGAGTACGTTTACTAGGAATAAGCTGTTGAGGTTCAACTGGATTTCGAGCAGCAGCAAGTATTGCTGGAATAGCATTGGCTATTCCCTGAGCAACGATATTCTCGATATCTTGCCTATTCAGAAACTGATCGTCGTTATTTTTCTCGGATTGATTTACTTCATTAACTGGTTCATTACCAACGTTTGCCATCTGATAATTAATTTATATAAGTGATTAGCATAAAATAAGAAATAACAAAACAATTGCACATAATCATGTTAACACATATAGCCAAAATTGTTGATTTTTCAACTTTCGATATTTTATATATATTAAGCATCCATATAAACTAATTATCTTACAAAGTTTTATTTTTTTTTATTTTTTTAAGTGTTACACATAATTATATTTTATTGTTATATTATAAAACACAAACTCCTAACACCACACACTTTCCCATCAGCTGGCTTGTCAGAAACGACGCTCCCTCTCGTCGTATTTCCAGGTAATCTGTTCTCCTACATCCCTAATCCTGTTTCCTGCATCAATCAGTTCTTCGCCCCAATGACGGAGTTCAGCCAAATTTTCAAGGCTCATAGGTGGATGCAATGGAGGTTCTGGGTCAAATTGTGGGAAAAAGGTATCTGGGTTATTTAGGAGATTCTGGAATTGCCAGTCGGTGGTCCACCACTCTTCTAGTTCTGCTGGTAGAGGTTGGGTATGGATAATAGGATCTGGAATAGCAGGTTCTAGATTGACTGGAAGTTGCTTCTGCTGGATAGTTGAAGAGATCTTCTTCGGTAAATTTGAGATTTTCATTAGCAGGTTCGAGGTTTCCATCGGCAGGTCCAATGAGGTCACTCAATGCTAGTTGATGATCCAGTACCTCCTAGGGTGGCATTTCCTGGTTTTGTCTGGAACTCTCTCCAATTTCTATTACCTTGCCTTTTCCTTTTGGATCCTCTGGTTTAGTAACTTTTCGTGTTGCTGGTTTCTTCCTGCGTACACGCCTCCAGCCTACAATTCTTCTTCTTTTCTTGGGTTTAGATTTCTCCGGTGGTTGGGTTTGAAATTCCATAGGTTCCTCCTTGTCGGCAAAATATCCAGTGAAGTTATTGGAAACTTCCACATTAACAGGGTAGAGATTAAGACTCTCTAAAGCTTCGGATAATTCATTCATGCTGTTTTAGCAATTATGAAGAAACACACAAAAATTCTAGGTTAAAATTTTGTAAATCACAGAATTACAGAATGGCAATTTAGAAACTTAAATACAATTTATTTATTTAAAACGAACTATTGCTAGATATTTATTACAACTAAACTTTCGAAATATACTAGGGTTTATTTATTATTTTAGAGTTTCTGGCTTGTAAGTGTCGTAGGTATTGATACTGGTTTGGTGATTTAACTATATGTTAGCATTTACTGCTGTAGTAGCTAACATGTAGAGATTTGCCCATTTTTTGTCTAATTCGTCTTCCCATGGTGGTTTACTGCCTATTTCCTAGGATTCCTTATTACCCATTATTCCTTTTTCTCGTGACCTCCTTATTTTCTCTTGACTTTTTCTAATAATCAAACTTCTTTTATGAGGGGTAAGTGGGTTCTCATACTGTGCATTACGAACAAATATTCCCTCCTCAGTATCTGCTGAGTATCTTGAGGAATTTGATTGGGATGAAGTTCCCTTATCTTTCGGTGAATTATCTAATTTACGATAGATATCCGAAATTCTTTGCTTACCCATACTGTAAATTAACAGATAGTCAAGATAGAATCACATAATCACAGATTTGTAATTAGGAAAATTAAGTATTTTTAAATACTTAATAGGCTTAAATCAGTGGCTCTTTAAGTGCTATGATACCAGCTTTTCCTGTCACGGATCCAGCCCCGGTTTGACCCGGTCAGGAGCCGCGGGACAGGAACCCGTGGTATTTAATTAATGCGACAGCGGAAGATTTTACAGGATCTTTTTAGAACTCGAAAATGCCCGATTGTTTTATTTCATAATTCGGGATAAACCCCGTAATTTACAATAGATGAATTTCATAAGTAATTCCCTGATTTTATTAAAACATGTTTATTCATTTTAACTGAGCCACCTCTTCAAACTTGTTAGTGCTCCGTAGCACGTTTTCCTTGATTTACAGCAGGTCGCCTGAAACATGTTTTAAAAATATTTTATCAGCGGGGAAATGCTGGCGAGTCATTCAAGTATGTAAAACGACACATTTGGTTATCAATTACAGCATAAGAGCGATTACAATGGCTTCTATCTTATTTTTATCTGGCGTCGTGTCACCTGGTGACGATGGTCATATCACTATTGGGTCTTTCCCCAAGTAGTGACGGTTATCACTGTTAGGATTTATTAGCCTAACCCGTGAGAAATTAGTAATGTGCACAATACCCCACTAGCCAGTGATTCAAGATAACCACGACTTACTCCCTGTAATTATAACATTTGAAAATGGAGTATTGTAAAATACTTTTGATAAAAAGAGAATGACTCACATTACAGATTTATACGGGCAGAGTTTAGTCTACTGATTAGCCTTGTAACCAAATTTAAATAAAAATGCACATGAACTAGGTTAGTAACTAATACAGCATTTACGATAACTCACGAGACTAAAACCCTCACGATTAATGACAAAGTGCAATACTTAAACATCCGTCGAATTCACGACTAATGACAAAGTATGACCCGAATGTGGGCAGCACTTAAACATCCATCGGATAGTTTTCAATCAATCGGACATTGAATCGTAGCAGCGATCGAGTTAATACCCGGTATCGTAGCAGCGCCTCGCTAATGTAAAAGTAAAATTCGAATTTGTGCAGTGTGTATTCGTATTTGAGAAATGGTTTCGACACCATTGAACTGCTCCTGATCCAAGCTATTTATAGCTGAAATTGGAGGTTCACGCGGCCTGGGTAAACCTACACTTGACCCTTACGTGGCCCGCGAGGAAGTCTAGTTCGTAGATTAGGGCTAGCGTGTCACACCTAGGTCTGCCACGTGGCTGCCACGTGGCCTGGTTGCAGTTCCGGATAAGTTGTGAGCTGTCGCAGCCCTCGTAATGTCTAGCCTGTCCTTTACGCACCCCGCGAGAAGACCAAACTTCTTGATTTCTTGGTTTTTCATGCACATTAGGGTTTCTGAGGTCCGGGTTTGCACTTACAAGTCATTTTGGGACATTTTTTAGAGTCCTTACATAACATCACCCACTTGTGTATGTGGACGATGCCATTATCTTGGGAGATTGGTCGGGAGAAAATATTGCTAACGTCATGAGGATTCTTCGGGTTTTTTACATGTGTTCAGGGCTGAAAATCAACCTTACTAAATCTAATCTTTATGGCATCGGAGTGTGTCCATCGGACGTTAAGAACGGGGGTCTCTCCTTCCAAGTACCTTGGATTAATGGTGGGGGCTAACATGAACCGAATTAATAACTGGAAGCCGCTATATAACATCTTTGAAGCTACACTGTCATCGTGGAAGGCCAACACCCTTTCCTTTGGTGGAGGGATAATTCTTATTATGTATGTTCTGGAAAGCCTTCCAAATTATTACTTTTTCCTATATAAGGCCCCTTCCAAAGTGATAAATGATTTGGAGAAGCTCATCCGATGTTTTTTATGGAGGGGTACGGGGGAAAATAATAGAGTGCATTGGGTGGCGTGGGAGAGGATTACAATCGCTAAAGAGGACGGGGGCTCGGTCTGAGTAGATTAAAGAATGTTAATATTGCTTTGTTAACTAAGTGGGGATGGCGTTTAGAGACAGAGAAAGATCATCTTTGGGTGAAAGTGGTAGAGGCGCTCCATACAAGTAGAGGTAGTTGGGATTTCCTTCCTACGTGAAAGAGCCTTAACGGGGTTTGGAATAATATAGTTAAAACATTCGCTAGAACCATCATTGTCGGGACTCCAATTCGCAACTTCTTTAAAGGAGAGTTGGGAAACAGAAAAGGAATCTCCTTTTGGTTGGACCCTTGGTTATACAATGAGTCGCTGAAAGACATCTACCCCAACGTGTTTAATTTAGATGCTAAAAAGAGATGCAAGGTGGAGGATCGGATCAAAACGCTAAATGGGGAAAAGAGTTTGTCATGGAGATGGACTAGAGGGCTGAGTTCTTTCGCTGAAATATCTGAATTTAATTGGCTCCTGAGATCGTTGGACTCGGTTGCGGTCTCACATCAGAAAGATAGATGGACATGGATATCGCAAGAAGATAAAGATTTCTCAGTTGGGGCTGTCAAAAGGCTTCTATAGAAAGGAGTGGACCATAGCAACAACTACGTGATGAAGTGGGGTAAACAAGTTCCACTCAAGTGCAATGTTTTTGCTTGGAGAGCTGAGATGGGACGTATTCCAACGGCTGTTGCGCTCAAGAATCAAAACATTGTGATTGAAGATGACTCGTGCCCCTTATGCAATTCGGGGGAAGAATCGGTCTCTCATCTGTTTTGTTTTTGTTTTACTTCTACCCGAGTGTGGCAACATGTTGGGGTGTGGTGTAAGGTTGCGCCATCCGTCACCTCATCTTTTAGAGATTTGCTGGAGCTTCACAAGAAGGTTAGGCTTAAAGGTGGTGCTAAGGAAGCTTTCGAAGGTATTGTTAATGTTGGTTGTTGATGTATCTGGCGCGCTAGGAACAAACTAAAATTTGAAGAAAAAAAACAAGTGAGAGCGGAAGACATCATCTGCGATATGAAAGCGAATGGGTATTTATGGTTTTGTAATAGAACTAAATAGAGGTCCGTGTCTTGCACCAAGTGGTGTAACTTTGTAATTATGTAGTGTGTGTTGTTGGATCATTCCATTGTGATGTTTTGTTACTCATATATGAATAGAATAAATCATTACTTTGTACAATTTGATAAATAAAAAAAGACGAAGTAACGAAACATAATTGTATTAAAAACGACAAAAATATAATTGCCTCAATAATAATAATATAATATATTAATGGTAAAAAAATAATAATAAATTTTTTATATATATTAATATTAGTTTGAATATTAATAAATATAAAGATACGTATAAGTATAAATATAAATATAATAATAACAATAATAATAATAATAATAATATATTTATTTCCATTTCTTGAAGGAATGGAAAAAAAAAACACCCACATACCAAGAAATGGAAATTGTTATATTTGAAATGAGTTACATTTCTTTGGAATGCTCCATTCCAATACCACATGATAACCAAACATGTTTCTTTTTATTCCATCAGAATGATCCATTCCATTCCACCTTCTATTCCTTTATACCAAACGCTACCCAAAAGAAACCAACAAATAATTCAAATGATTTCTGTCATAAAAGATCTAACCTGTTTAACAAGACTTTTCAAGAAACACAAATTTTGCTACTTAATTCATTGACTCCAGTTAACATTCAAGAAATTGAAAAAAAAAACCCAAAAATGAACATAACTAAAACTGGAAATTTTGAAGTGCTTACTGGCCTAGTCTGTATGCAATGAATTTGAAGAGATAATTTTGATTTAGAGGATTATCTAGAAAGTTAATATGGGTTAAAGATAATTTAAATGGATTCGAGATAAATATGGTTTGGTGATTTATTTTGTTGATGCATATGTATGTCGCCTACGTCATCGAATCATATCAGCTTCGTAGGAAGGTAAATCTAGATCGTACGCAGGTAGAACTCAGCTTCACACAAAGGTAAAAGTAGTATATATAGGAGTGCGAGCTAGTTCATTTGTAACGTTTTGAAGGCTGGACGGCGGAGCTCTGTCCGACTGTTTTTCTGGAACTTGTACATGTTGAACCATTGAATGAAAACAGATAATTGATAAACTGTGATCTTGTTAAACATGTCGCCTAACTCTAAAACGGATTCCGCACATTTAAGACTAGGTTAATCAAGTTAGACTTGAGCTATTGGATCTGAGAACGGACCTACAAGTGATATCAGAGCAGGAATGCCTGATTTGAAGGCATTCAACAAGATTCAGCCACAGAACACTTCTATTCTACTCATTTTTCACTCTTTTTATCATTTTCTAGAGATTTAACAGACGAAATGGACTGATTTTTTTCAGGACTACTTAAATTCACTAATAACAAACCCTTGAAAGAATCAGATCTAAAATCAACCGAATTCATGATCTAAATGGCAAAAAAACATGAAATATTGAACCCCCACTACGCACGATCGTAAAATGTACTTCGCACGAAGAGAAAAAAATTGTCAAGCTTGAAAAACTTACCCTCGCACGAAGTTAAAACTAACTTTGTACGAAGCGAAATTCTTGAAAAGTTTGGATTTTATTACCGCACGAAGATGGGTCTAAGATTTGGTATTTTTACTTTGTTCCAAGCTTAGTTCACACCAAGAAAGTGTTGATCAGATTTTTGACGAAATGGAGAATGAATTTTATAATTCTTTCGCTACACCATCCATATCAATTTCCACAGCAATATCCCAAAATCTAAACTTAGATAATCTAATGGCGACGATGCAGAAACCGCCAAAGTTGATGAATCTAGAAGTTTATGGAGGTTGGAAGGAACTGTTTGTGAACTGGGTTCAAGAAAATTATTTCGATTCTTTCTATGCCATTGAAGAGAAGTATGTTGCTCCTACTGGTGAAAATAGGCTTGAGAAAACGTTAACCCAGCTGACTACAGAAGAAAAAGATAAGTTTGTTAGGGAAAAGATAATGATGAATATCCTGCAGCAAGCCATCAAAGAAGACATATTCAAGTTATTACAACATGATGGTGATGCTCAGTCAATCTAGAATGCGCCAAAAGTTAAATTTCAGGGTAGCTCACAAAAGATGAAAAATAAAGCAACGCTACTCAAGAAAGAATTCGATATTTTCACAGCTTTCAGAGGAGAGACAATGAAACAAGTTATAGAAAGATATTGTCATCTGGTAGTGAAAATGAAACAGTTGGGAATACGAAAAGAAAATGAAGAACTGGGTGACAAGTTGGCCAACACATTGCCTCAGGGAGAATTGTCGACTTATATAACAATTTTGAAAAGTAGTTCAGAATACAGTTCATTGATTCTGAGTAAATTCATCGAAAAACTTCAAGGGCATGAACTAGAAATGCAAAAAAATGGCTAAAAATAACGGTGTAAATTCTCAAGAAGATATTAATCTTTACTACAAAGGAAGTCAAATAGCCAGCATTCAAGGCCCGAAGATTGAAACCGCGTACAGTGTAGAAAGTTCACCTGGTTATTCAACAGTTACTTCCAACAGTGGTAGTGGATTCACATCTTATTCTAGTTTTGAGCCAAATACTCTGATGCAGATTCCCCAGTAATCTCAAAGCTCAAACAACTACAACAGCCAGAATAATCAAAGCAACTCCAATTCTCATATCCTGCAATGCAACATGGCTATAAATCTTTAGAACGCTCAAGATTTCATAGAAATCACGGCTAAACAACACATGAGCTTACTTGCTTCAGTGTTGGAATCATATGATAGTCTGGTTGTAGGAAAAATAGGAAATCCAGAAATGACAAAAGAGGATTATGATCAGATTGATCTGGAGGAGCTAGAGCTAATGGATATAAAATGGTGTCTGGCTAGTGTACTTCATAGAGCTCAAAGATATTCATAAATTACTAGGAGGAAATGTCTCGCTGGTCCTGATTCAAAACTAGGATTTGATAAATCCAATGTGACTTGCTTCAAGTGTAGTGAAAAGGGTCACTTCAAAAGAGAATGTCCAAATAGAGAAGTTCAAAGAAATCATCGAAATCCTTATGATGATTATTATACACAAGCAATATATCACAGAACTTCTCAACCTCAGAATCCATCAAGACTTTTTCAACTAGATAAGGGTTTGGCAAGATCAAAAGATAAAGTTGTAGTTGCTACACAAGAATTTGAAGGTTTTAACTAGGATAAATATCTTTTGGAAACCAAAAGTCATGCATTATTGGCAAAAATTATTGAAGAACCGGAACCAGAGATTGTGTACGATGATGTTCCAAAGGAATCTGATCATTGTTATTTTAATGAAGGATGGTTTTTACAAAGTTCTTGTGAAGCATTTTTGTCTCCTGATGCTTATAATGCTATCTTCGTTGATCAAGGAAACTACCAGAATACGCGATCTGAAGAAGAAATGATTGTTGAGAAGATAATGCTTGATCGATTAAATGAAGAAGATGAAACTGTTAAGGATGATCCGAAATTCAAAGATGAGAGAGCTCAGGAAGAGAAGAAGATTGAGAAAGTTGAGATAGAAAGACAGTGCACAAAATGTTTAGAACCGTGCAAGTCTTATATTGAAAAGATGAGAAGTACAGAGAGCTAAAACGTCATACTGATAATTTGGCAAGTGATTATAATGACACGAAAGAAGCCTACGACAAGCTAAGCAAAACTATCAATCAATATCATGTCGTAAGCCAAGAAGATAATGCTACGCTTTCGATTCTCAAGGCAACGGTCATGGACAAACAGATGGCTATTAATATTCATCTTGACACGATTGCCGAACTAAAGAAGGAGCTAGAAGCTATGAGAATAAAGACAGAACGGGTTAACAAGTTGTTGATCAGTTATTCAACGTCTTCATACATGATTGATCATATTCTTCTGAAACAACCAGAAAAAATTAAAAAGGAAGAAAATGGGTCTGGTAATCAAAATAGGGATCCGGGTTATCATCATGTTCCACCCCCCGATGTGGAACAGTTATTCCAAAAAGAAATCTGATGGGGTAGAAAAGATGCTCAATTAAAAACTAAAAACTGAACAAAAGTCGAGCTGCCTGAAAACATAGATATAATCTATGATTGTGGATCTGAAGTTGTTAAAAACATGGTAGAAAATGTTTTGGGAAGAGAAAGTGAAAGCACTAATTTTGAGAGTTCTGAATCTAACTTGAAGAAAACAAATTCAAGTTCTCGTTTTGAAAATGAAAAAAGTTTACATAAAAAGTACATTCCAAAATCAGAACATGGTTTAAATGATGATCCTAATATTGTCATGTACAAAATGAATAGATCTGACAAGCTGTATTCTGATGATGAATTTCCGATTCAGAACGTGAATCTTGATAAAATTGACAAAGTTTTCAAGTTGATAGAAATTAGTCTGTCTGAGCTTGATAATCTGAATGTATCTGACTATTCCAAACCTAAACGTTTTCATTATAACAATCAAAAAGGAAAGAATTATCCTGAAAATAAAAGAAAGGGCCTGGGATATGTTAAGAAAAATAACAACAGGTTTCGAAAACCAATTTTCTCAAAGAATATAAACTTTGTTTTCGGAATAAGCTCAGAGAGAGAAAAGGAAAGTTTGTCTAAAGAGCAATCAAACAAAAAATTTATGCTGAAAAACAACAACGAGAACAGGTTGAGAAATCCTCTCTTGGAAACGACAATAGGATGTGCTTTAGATGTAATGAAGTTGGACACATTGCTAGACGATGTCCACAAACAAAATCTAAACCAGTTTCCGATGTTAAGAAAGTTTCCGGAGATTTAAAGCAAAAATCATCACTGATGTTTGTACCAACGCAAGTTTGGAAACAATGCTAAGAATCTACTAACAAAGTGAAACCAGTAAATACTATGTTTTCAAATTTTGAAACTGGTGAATCTTCAAATAGTAAAGAACAAAAATATTTTTCATTGTATTTCAAGAAAGCAATGTTTAAAAACCAGACATGGGTGAGGAAAGGAAAAATTGTTGGAAAAACATAAAAATCCATGTCAACCAATGTTTTCGGAACCGGACCGGAGGTCGACCCGGTCGCCTTACGGGGTCAAAGGTCGGACCTGTTCGACCGGTTTTAAGACCCGGATTACGTAATAAATTATATAAAAATATATATAAAATATAGAAAAAATAGATAAAATTCCAAATTTTTAAGAAACTAAAAACACAACCATTAGTCATCCAAAAAACATACAAAAGTACCAAATCCAAGAACATTAAAAGGTACAAAACCAACAACAAATTCAAGTACCAATTCAACAACATACAAATCTACCAATCATCTTGCGAATCCGATTCATCATCATCATCAAAATCGCCATCATCATGACCAACATTAATAGCAACTTCAACTTGAACCACATTATCTTCTTCGTTGAATTCTTGGCCTAAAATTTAAAAAAATGACAAATCTAAATATATACTTTTTGAAAGTCAAAAATTATGCATCATCAATTTATCAAAAAGAACATACTAACCTTCGGATGGTTGTGTTTGTGAATCAAGGTCAATTGGTAGTTCCTCATCGAGCATATTTTCTAAATCATCATAGTTAAGCTCGGCTTCCTTCTCGTCTTCCACCACCCAAAATTCGTTTTTATCAATGCCTTGGTAATCAACCGGGTCATATGGCCTTTTGCTCTCATTTAGCCTAACAAGTTTAAATGTAAAATTTTTTATTCAATATCAAAAAATAATAATAATAAGTAAAGTTTGTGCTTGTATCATACCTATTTTGTAGACGTAAGTTGTAATGCACATACACGAGATCACTTAGCCTTCGATGCTCCAAGCGGTTCCTTCTTTTGGTGTGAATTCTCTAAAAAACACTCCAATTCCGTTCACATCCAGAAGAGGATGCGGTTTGACTTAAAATTCTTATGGCAAATTTTTGTAACGCTGGTACATCTCCACCGAACGCTTTCCACCACTCATCTAATCATACAATTAATATGAAAATATAATTTTGTTATAATATATAAAACTAATATCATAAGTAGACATTAAGTAGACTAATTGGGACGCTCAAGCTCCACGGAATTCAAAGCAATAGATCGACCAAAAGTACCTACTTTATCCCGAAATTTTGCCAAGTGTGAAATAGTTATTTGCACACTTTTATCTAAACTCGTTAACTTCTCAATCATATCAAGCACCCCTACCCATGCCTTATCCTTTTCTTCACGATTATCTTTTTCATATTGAAATGTCGGATTTAGCCAATAAGCTGTTGCATGAAGACTTTTGCGTAACATCTTATCCCAACGAGCATCAATAATATCAACATACCTCTTATAGTTACGTCTTTTCCTTTTAAACAACTCTTTGATTCCTTTCCTTATCCTAAGCATACCTTCATAAACGTAGCCTAATGAAGGCTTTTCATCGGAATCACAGATACGCAAAAGTCTCAAGATAGGAGTCATCACCTGAACCGTTATAAAACAATTATTCCAAAACTTCTCATCTAAGATAGTGTCTTTCATATCGTTAGCTTTAGTCACTTTCAACATCTTTTTGAAATCAAGAGAGGTTACTAAAGCTTGCAAATCATGCTTATGATCATGTAAACTCTTCAATGCAATGAATGATGTGCCAAATCGGGTGGCCCCAGGACGGATAATTTCTGTCCAACCGGGTTTTTTTCTCAACCAATTTAGAGGCCACTTGTGGTTGTAGATGAAAATTGTAATTCGTGATGCAAGTTGTATCAAAGTAGACACATCTTCCATTTCTGAAACATCCTTCAAGATCAAATTTATACAGTGAGCCGCACAAGGAGACCAAGAAATCATTGGATATCTATCACATAATAATCTTCCCGCAGCTTTGTAATTTGCAGCATTATCAGTGACCAAGTGAACAACATTCTTGGAACCAACAATCTCAACAATTTCACTAAACAAATTGCATAAACCTTCAGCATTACTCTCAATATCAGAAGCATCAACAGATTTAATGAATGAAATCCCCGTTGGACAATAAACCAAAAAATTAATTAGAGCTCTTTGTCTAACATCTCTCCATCCATCACTCATTATAGTGCAACCTCTTTCAACCCATTGCTCTCTATAAGAATCAACTATAAGTTTCACAGATTGCTTAGCATCTTTCAACAAATTTGCACGAACTTGATGGTAGGAAGGTCCCGTATATCCATGCCCCATGGAAGCTACTTTACTCATTGCAATTGGAAAAGGGGGAGAATTTACGGCATTCATAGTTATGCATGCATCATATAGCCACATGTGTATCATGAACTCTTTCCTTACTTTGCCATACAGATCTAATTGAAGGTTGAGTAAGATCATTTATACCTCTTGAGAAATACGATTGTGCATTGTCGGATGTTGAAGAAGCTTTCCTTTTACCAAGACTTTTTTTGTTTTTAGCGTGCTACCCGTCTAAGTCTCTGAAACTGTATTTTTACCTTTTTGCGACTCTTCAAACAAAATTTTCATTTGACACCTTACATCCGCCGGAACCTTTAAACACGCAGCTACATTTCCTTTAACTCCACCAAGGTGTTGTTTCATTCGGTTAATGCCCCCTCCACGAAATGACTTGTTGCAAAATGTACAAATGAGCATCTTTTTACCAAGTTCATCTTGAGCTTCGGTAACATATTTCCATGTGATATCCGTCTTCGACCGAACATTTGAGTGGGCGGTCGACTTTGAATGGGGATTAGTTTCCTCTTCTTCTTGTGAATCCATACTCTACAATCAATAATCATAAACAAATCAAATCACTTGAAAATTCTCGGATTACTATAAATCCATACTTTATAAATCATACAACAAAATATATTATTTAAGTTTAGATCAGAAGTTTATAAAAATGACAACAAAAAGTTTTTTAAAAACAAGTAACTAAATGAACAGATCAGATCAGATCAAGTTTTTATCAAAATATATTATTCAAGTTCATAAAAGTTTGAAGCGGATTACTCAGATCAGAAGACTATTCTTCAAGATAATCATGAAGTAACACTAACAGTACAACACAAAGCTGAACACACAACTTAACTATCGAAGCTATTATTCAAGAATTCGAAGCTGATTGAACACACAACTGAACTATCAAAGCTGATTGACTATTATTCTAGATCTGTATCAGTTTCTTAATGATTCATCAAACAAATCCATGGGGGAATCAAAGTATAGAAGCTGATTGAACAAAGGGTAATCGAAGGAATTGAACAAAGATGTAAATCAAACCTGAAATCTTGAATTGAAGATGAAGAAGATGCACTTTGTTGAACACAGAGAAAAGAGCACAGTCGCACACAGGAAGAGAGCACAGCACATCGAAACCTGATGATGGAGGCGTGTTTTTTGTTTGGAGTTTAGATTAGGTTTTCATTATTAAATCCCATTATTAAAAAAACAAACCAGCCCGATTCTTTGCGTAGACCCGCCGGTTCCCGGCCCGATCAGCGGCCCAATGTTGAAAGCGGCTTTCTGTATGAACCGGCCCGGAGAAGGTTACGGGTCCCGGCTGGACCTGTCCGACCGGCCGGCCCGGTCCGGTTTTTAAAACATTGATGTCAACTAAAAGTTTAGAGGATTTTCCTAAACTTGAAAAAGTTGCAAATAAGTCTGTTTGGGTAGAGAAAATTAAAGTCGAAGAAAGTCCACCCAAGACTGAAAAGACTTGGGTAACTTATCTCTAGTCAACTGATTGTTTGTGTTTGTATGCAGGGATTTATGAGACAAAGTAAATCATGGAGAATGAGGTTAGGCCTGACAATTCTGACACGAACACGATAACACGACACGAACCTACACGAAGTTAACAGGTTTTGTGTCTAAACAGGTCGACACGATAAGACCTGTTTATTTTTCTTGTCGAAATAGGTTAAAACCCGTTAACCTATTAAGAATCCGTTAATGACATGCTAAGAATTTTAATTTATAAAATATATCAAATATGTGGGGTATGTGAAGTCAGAGTACGTGGGTCGTGGGGTGGTTAGGTGGTATTAGGTTAGGGTATACTCTAGATTTGAAATTTATTCATTTACTTTCAAGTTTCAATTCACGCTCCAAAACCCTAAAATCCTAAAATCTCTACAGCGGTCGGTAGCCATTCTTGCTCCAATCGTTCATCTGTTCATCGGCTTCAAGAATCATCGCCACTCACCATTCTTGCTTCAGTTATTCTGGTGTGATTTTCATATTATTCCGGCTAAGATCGGTCATCTGTTCATCAGAGTTATTCAGGTATGTTAACAGTTAAAGTTGTTCATTTGTTCGACATGTGTTTTGATGTAGTTGTTTGATGCTGCTAATCAGTTTTTAAAGGGTCCAATCTGTTGTTTTTTTTTCGAAAAGTTAATTTTAGTGTAGTTTTTTAAGGGTCCAATTTGTTGTTTTTTTCTCGACTTGTTGTTGTATGTTATGATAAGATGTTTGATGTTGTTAACTTGTTAATTTATACATGTTGTATGTCATTCTTTTGGATTCATAGTTTAACTATTAAAACTCAATCTAAAGCCACTATAGAATCACAGTAGAACCTCAAATCAGCCAAAAGGTGCAAGACTCTTGTGTTTTAATTACATTTATGTGATTGTGAACCCCTTGGCAGCCCTAGTTAGCTAGTTGTTAGTAGACAAAATGTAATCCAATTCTGATTATTACATAAAACAAAATCTAGTGGTTTGATCACATTTATGTCATATGTGAATCTAGTGTTAATATTGTCCTTTTGTATTTGTGTTTTTTCTTAGATAGACTGGAAAAACTAATATTGAAGTCTTGAGTGATTCACAAAATAAAGTGGGGAAGAAAAAGGATAAGAAGGGCAAAACAATGGTATGTTGTTGATTCAACGTTTATAGCTTTCTGTTCACTTTCCTTATCAACTTTTTGTGTAACTTATGTATTTTTTTCTCTATTGTAGGTGGATATGGATTCTGATTCTATCAAAGTCAACCTAGAAAATGATAGCTCTATGAATTTGGATTTGGAATATGATGAGGTTGGCTCTATGGAGGTAGAGGATGAAAATGATAGTGGTGTTAAAACACCCAAGGCAAAGAGATCGCGAAAGGAAAGATCAGTTGTTTGGCAATACTTTACCAAACAACAAAACAAAGCTTTAGGCGGAAAGGTTCCATCAAAGTGCAACAAATGTGGTCATGTTCTCATGTTTGATAGTAAGCAAGGTACGGGAAATTTTTCTCGACACATATCAAGCTGCTATGGTACTACTTATAAAGATGTTGGTCAAATGATTTTAGATAGTGACATGAAGTTAAAGACATCTAGTTTTAGTCATAATACATTTCGTGAAAGGCTTGTAGCTGCTATTGTGATGCATGAGTTGCTTTTGTCATTTGTAGACCATAAGGCATTTAGAGATTTGTTTAAGTATTTACAACCCGATGTGAATATCATATCTAGAAATACCATAAAATCAGATATACTGAAAATGTATAAGAAAGAAAAGGAAAAGGTATGCTTATGGAATCACTTGGCGGATTATGTTTAACTTCAGATTTATGGACTTCTATTCCTATTGATGGGTATTTAGCAATTACAGTTCATTTTATGGATAAAGATTGGGTTTTGCAAAAAGAGTTTTATCATTTTCTTTTATGCCACCACCTCATACTGGCATTGCTTTATATGAAAAGGTGTTTTTATTTTAGTAGAATGGGGCATAGAAAAAATATATTCTCTATGGCGTTAGATAATGCTTCTTCTAATGACACTTTCATTGGGCTTTTAAGAGAACAACTGAATGCAAAGTTGCCACTTGTTTCTAAGGGTAATTTTTTCACTTGAGATGTTGTGCACATATGTTGAACTTGATTGTCCAAGATGGGCTAAAAGAAATTCATGAGTGTGTTTACAAAGTTAGGAAAAGTATCAAGTATGTGAAAGGTTCACAACAAAGGAAGGGAAAATTTTTGGATTGTGTTCAGTTGCTTTCTATTAAGAAGAAAAAGGGGTGAAGGCAAGATGTTCTTTCAAGGTGGAATTCTACTTTTTGATGCTTGATGGTGCTCTTTATTATTGACATGCCTTTTGTCATTTAGCATTAAATGATTCTAATTTTAGGCATTGTCTAAATGCATTAGAGTGGGACAAGATTGGAAAGATATGTACTTTTCTTGGAGTATTTTATGATGTGACCAACGTCTTTATGGCTTATCTTACGTTTTTTGAGGGTATGAGTTCAAATGATGAGTATATCAAGAAAATGGCAGAGTTGATGACCACCAAGTTTAAAAAATATTAGTCAGATTTTAGTCTTACCTTAGCCATAGCCGTAGTGTTGGATCCAAGATACAAGTTGCATTTTATCGACCGGAGTTATTCACAAATATATGGAGAGGCAAGCACCGAATATTCAAATGTTTATCAGTTTTTTAATTCTACATTTAATGAATATGTCAACATGTTAAATATGGCCAGTGATGCTAGAAGGGATGATCCAACACGTGCATCATGTCACACCCTGGCTTTGCGGAAGCGTGGTTATTTTGGTGTGACTTCTTAATACCATAGCTTAACTATAACAAGCTATATGAGATAAAAACCATGCAAGATCATCCATTAAAATAAGTTTGAAGAGTAAAGAACCACAACATTGTCTTAACGGATATCACATCCTAACAAACATAGACAGTGTTCAAGACACAACACCAACAAGAAATAAACACAGTTTAAGAACTGTGACTCGTCCAGGAAAAAGTCACATCCCTTAAACTCGGATGACCTCGAAACTAATGCAGCGGGAAAACGTGTCATACCGCGCCAGATCCTTTAATTCCCTGAAATACATGTAAGTTGAAAAATCAACAATAATGTTGAGCGAGTTCATGTGTAAGTGAGTAAATAAACCTTTGTATGTATAAAAACCCTGGTATGTAGCAAATAAGGAAAAAGAGATCACCAATGGTTTGCAAGGCCATTGATATGTGTGAAGTGCAAGTAGGAAGACTCAAACCTAGCAGATTTATGCGTTGGGTACAAAGTCACCCCGAGGTCCGTTCTGTTTGGGCCTGGGGCTGGGCTCGCTACACCCAGATAGGTCCTACCCTGAGGATTAATGGCCTCAAGTTTCCGCCTACCCATTCACATGATCTGAATAATAACCCTCCTTACGCTAACCATACCATGTAAAAGTACTCGTAATCATAGTAACATGTATTTCACCCCCGCAGTTTAGAAAACTGAAAACAGTTAAGAGAAAAGGGGGACATGAACTTACAGTGGTGCGTCTCTACCAAGTATATCTCCTGATCAAGCAGCTGTGCGACGACCTATACGTACTAAATCTATTAGACGGACGGCCGTGCCTTAGCTTAAGGTTTAAGTTTTGGGAAATAGTTAGACAACTATTTCATGTTTATATTTTTTGTAAATACTTGGTAATTATTCATCCTTCCCAAGGATGGGGGATTTAATACATGCGTATTCGAAATACATTATTAAGTCTCACTTAATATATTTTATTTCTTACTTCAAAATATAAATATTCTTCTCAAAAATATTATATTTTAATACAGATGATTCTCCCAAAATAATACTTTGACAAAAAAAATACGCGCTCATAAATATTTTCTTAAAATGCGTAAGTTACGTTTTAAAGATCGGGTGGTAATAATTATACCGTTGTGACTTATTAATTATTATGAAGGCGTTTGTATTATTTTGGAATCGTTAACATTCGGTAATATTATTTTTACCCTAAAAATAATATTCGTATAGTTCACAAAATAATCATAGAAATTCACAAGTGTTGTTATGAAAAACATATATTCTAAATATATATATTTCAGGTTTTATTTTGTGAAAATCCCACCTCCGACACTTAGAAATTTTGTAAACAGAATCATGGCGAAATTTACGTCTTTGAAAACAAGTTAAAAATGTATTTCTAACACTTGTGATGAAAATATTTTCAAGTGTTAGGTTTCTGGAAAAATTTCGCCAGAGTTTCCCCTGTAAATGGAGGTGGCCACGCTTTCAAGCGTATCATTTTCTTTTAAAATCCAAATCAACAATTTCCTCAATCAACAATAAACAATATTCAACTAGTTAAAATAGATATAATCGCAGAAATACATGAACTTGTGGTTTTTCCAAAATATGCGGTATCTTTCCATTATTATTATTTTAGTGGATCTTTGTATAGATCGATTCGGTTACTTGAAAGTCTCGTTTTTAAAGAAGTTACATCTTTACAACTTCTTGTCAACTTTTACAAAAATAGTTATTTTGTCGAAACTTTATGTTACACAAGTGTTTACACACTTGTGTGTTTGCTAAAATCATTCTTGTTCATGTAAGATCCGGCTTTAGAAAATAAGATTTCCTTGACACTTGGTCCTTTGAAAATACCGCTTGTAGATCCGTAGATCTACTAGTTTTAAACACTATTTCATAAGTAAAGTCGATTTTAAACAAGTTCATGTTTAGTGTGTGGTAGAGTTTCATCATTTAACCCTTTGTACACTTAAACAAACTCTATGCCATGATTCATGATCACGACTAATCCGGGTTAGATGATGATCCGAGCTACCACAACATAGATCAGCACTAATTAATTACATCAAAACAAGTCTTACAAGATTTACACAACTCTATAGCTTTTATCCAACATTTTTAACATTTTAGTAGACTTTTACATATCATCTTGCAAGTTCTTGAGATTTAACCGTTACATTTCATTTTAACCACTTTAAAATAGATCAAGAGGGCGTTTATAGCAACTTACTACTAGCTCGAGGCTAGGGGAGATTCTAGTCGAAGAATGAGTGGATAAAAGCAATAGGGTGAGGTCCTTCACGTTCCGAATGCACCAAGCTTCCTCGTATGTGATCCTTAACACTTGTATGCACTTGAAATGAGATGATCAAAACTCGACGATGGATGGATGGTTGTGTGGGTGTTCGGCCGAGAGGAAGCAAGGAGGGAGAGAGAGTTGAGAGTTTGAGTAGTGTGATGGAAGATTATGTGGTGTTAAGCTTGGAACTTATAGACAAAGTGCATGGTCATTATCCCATGGATTTCATGTCTTCAAGATATTAGGCAAGTTAGATTAATTTAATCACAAAAAGTACAAGGGTGTCCCCCAAGGGGACGAGTTCGGTTGGGGGGGGGGGGGGTTACCCGGTTGGTTTTCAACTAAACGTTAAGTAATAGTTAAGTTAAGTGAAGGTTAACTCGGTTACTGATGTGTTATGCGTTATAGCGGGTGTTAGGGTATTCAGGGACCCTAACTGGCTCAGAAAAAGAAAAACAATGTTATTGGCAATATTTTATGTTTCGGGTAAAGTCCGGTTGTTCGGTTGGATAGAGATCCGTTAAAGTGCTTAACAAAGCTTTAAAGTGTCGTTAATACTATTTTTTAGTGACACAACTTATTCCCGACACTTTGGAAAGTGTCTAGTAATGTTTTTCTCATGTTTTGGCACTTTATTAGTTAGCTAGATGCTGAATTTTAATTAAAGTGCTGAATTTTGTACTTAGAGTACGTTTTAGGCACATCTGGTCACTGTAATCTCATTCCTAGTGACGCAGTTCTACAACCCTTATATCCCTACACTCACCACTAGTGTAGCAAACTATCTCTGGCTCTTACAGGCCTTGGAGGCAGTACCTGCCTGGTGCTAGTCATGACAGCACGTTTAATAGGTTATCCGTTCATTGTGCTACTGTGCTTTTGGTGCATCACGGTTGTCACAAAGGTGCTGTAAGCAAAACATGGAGTGACAGCAAGTAAAGTATGATGCAAGTAAGTACATGTATTAGCATTCAAGTAGCGGTTTATCCACAAGTTCAAGTAAGCACAGTAATTAAGCAGTAATTAATTATTAATTAAGTCGTACGGATACCTGGTTTAGTGAGGGTTGTCACATTCTCCCCCCGTTAGAAAAATTTCGTCCCGAAATTTTAAGTTCTGCTTCTAGAAGCAGGGTTCTTGGGAAATAGGTGGGGGTATTTCTCTTTCATCCGGTCCTCACGCTCCCAGGTGTATTCAGGACCATGTCTGGCATTCCAACGAACCTTCCTCGTTTGGCACCAATAGCTTCTCCATCCCACGGAGATATTCTTCTTCAAGATTTCTTTCCTTAAGAGCTTCTTTCTGCACGGCACGAATGCGCAAGGAAAGATCGGTTTGGATAATCATTTCTAAAGCCCTAACCCTTATGGGCTTGACCCTCTCTTTTCGACTTAGGGCGTCGGCAACCACATTCGCCTTCCCTGGATGATACTTTATCTCGCAATCGTAATCATTTAACAACTCAACCCATCGTCTTTGTCTCATATTCAACTCCTTCTGGTTGAATATGTGTTGTAGGCTCTTATGATCTGTAAAAATTGTACATTTCGTACCATATAGGTAGTGTCTCCAGATCTTTAAAGCAAATATCACTGCGCCTAGCTCCAAATCGTGCGTGGTATAGTTCTTCTCATGTACCTTCAACTGACGTAAAGCGTAAGCAATAACCTTCTGGCGTTGCATCAATACGCAACCCAATCCTTGACGCGAGGCGTCACAGTATACCACGAAATCGTCAGTACCTTCCGGTAGTGCTAGAATTGGCGCATTGCAGAGCTTATCCTTCAACAGCTGAAACGCTTCTTCCTGTTTGATTCCCCAATCAAACTTCTTATCTTTCTGGGTGAGGAGCGTCAATGGTTGAGCGATCTTCGAAAAATCCTCAATGAACCTTCGATAGTAGCCAGCCAAACCCAAGAATTGTCGAATCTCGGTTGGCGTCTTTGGCGTTTCCCAATTCTTGATCGCTTCGATCTTGGTTGGATCCACATGGATTCCATTTCCATTTACCACATGTCCAAGAAATTGGACTTCACGTAGCCAAAATTCGCACTTAGAGAATTTGGCATACAGCTGTTCTTTCTTCAGCAGCTCCAAAATAGCTCTTAGATGCTGTTTGTGTTCAGCCTTTGTCCTTGAATAAATCAAGATGTCATCGATAAACACAATCACGAACTTGTCCAAGTACGGCTTGCAAACTCTATTCATCAAATCCATAAAGACTGCAGGTGCGTTTGTCAACCCAAACGGCATAACAAGGAACTCGTAGTGTCCATAACGAGTTCTGAAGGCTGTCTTCGGGATACTCTCCTCTTGTATCCTTAACTGATGGTATCCAGATCGCAAATCGATCTTTGAGTAAAAGCTTGAACCTTGCAGTTGATCAAACAGATCATCAATTCTTGGCAGAGGATATCTATTCTTGATCATCAGCTTGTTCAGCTCCCGGTAGTCTATGCACATTCAAAAACTACCGTCCTTCTTTTTTGACAAACAGGACCGGAGCTCCCCAAGGCGAGAAGCTTGGTCGGATAAATCCCTTGTCTAACAACTCTTGAAGTTGTGTCGACAATTCTTGCATCTCAGATGGGGCAAGTCTATAAGGTGCCTTAGCCACAGGCGCGGCGCCTGGGACTAAATCAATGTGAAACTCCACTTGCCTCTGAGGTGGCAGTCCAGGCAAGTCCTCCGGGAAGACCTCCGGGTACTCCCTCACGACAGGGATGTCTTCGATCTTCGGTTCTGCAGCTTTCTTGTCTACAATGTGTGCCAGGAAGGCAGCACATCCCTTCTGTAAACACTTTCGCGCTTTCAGGCAGCTGATGATTCTTAAAGGCGTATCACGCTTTTCACCATGAACCACAATTGTTTCGCCATCTTCGGTCAGGATACGAACGACCTTTTCGTGACAAACAATTTTTGCCTTGTTGCTTGATAACCAATCCATTCCTACTACCACGTCGAAGCTTCCCAACTTGACTGGTAGTAGATCCAAAGCAAACTCACGTTCTCCCAACTCGATTGCACAACCTCTGATCACTTCATTGGCTTCTACTAACTTCCCATTAGCCAATTCGATTGAGTAGGGAATATCTAACTCACTAGCGGCTAACCCAAGCATATTCTTAAATTCTAACGATACGAAGCTATAGTCGGCACCAGTATCAAATAAAATGGATGCATAGCACTGGTTTACAGGGAACGTACCAGTAACGACATTGGGATCCTGGCGCGCTTCCCTTGCTTCGATATTGAACACTCTTCCACAGGCTTGGTTCAACTCTGGGCAGTTCCTCTTAAAGTGCCCGATATCCCCACAGTTAAAGCATCCAGGTCTTTGCCCGTTTCCACCTCCATTTCCAGCTTGGTTATTCCTTTGGTTATGATTCATAGCGCCCGCTTGATTCACAGTGTTGCCTCGATTCCCATTACCTCCATTGTTTCCTTGTGGGCAATTTCCATTTCCACCCCGGTTATTGTTTCTGTTTCCAAATCCTCCTTGGCCTCCCTGGCCAACAGTGGCCCAACAAGAATCCTTCAAGTGGCCAGGTTTCCCACACGCTTCACATACCTTCAAACCACATCGGCCAGAATGGTGACGCTGGCAGGTGTTGCACTTGGGCTGAGTGCCCATATATCCCTTTCCTTTCTTTCCAGCACCAGCTGTAACCTGAGCTGGCGCGTTTGGCTCTCCTTTCTTAACAACACCACTAGTGCCTTGTTTGAAGTTTAAGAACTTTCGTTTGTTACCTCCGGATGACTCGACGTGAGTCTCTTTCTTCTTTGTCTCGATCTCATCGAACTTGTTCAGGCGGATAGCCTCCTCAGTGAGAGCCACGCTCAAATCGATTGCCTCAGTAATTGTTGCAGGCTTGGAGGAGGTCACCATGCTTATGATTTGAGGAACTAATCCCCAAATGAAGCGTTCAATCTGCTTGAATTCTGGAGTGACCATATAGGGTACCACATGCGATAGGTCGTGAAACCTCTGAACATATTCCGCGATCTTCGGACCTTCCATCTTCAAATGCCAGAACTCGGTTTCCAATCTTTGGATTTCAGCGCGAGAACAATACTTTTTGCGTATTAGTTCCTTCAGTTCGGTCCATGTTAGTGCGTAGGCAGCAGCTTCACCAAGTGTCTGCACTTGCAAATTCCACCAAGATAGGGCTCCATCCAAAAATAGCCCAGAAATGTAAGTGACTTCCTGGTCTGGTGCACATTTGCTCATGCGGAGAACAGATTCAGTCTTCTCGGCCCAACGAACAAAAGCGACAGCACCTCCGGTGCCATCAAAGTTGACAGGCTTGCAGTCTAGAAACTGCTTGTAGGTGCACCCTGCACATACGTTACAACATATGAATGGCATTAGCATCCTTGCTAGAGATATCCAATTAGACCATGGTATGTCTTAATGACTTAGTATTACCATGAGGTGGATTGTTGTTGCCATTGTTGTTTGAGCTGCTTCCGCTGGGTCCTCCTTGCGAGGCGGCGTATTGCGCGATGGCAGCAGCGATGACTTGTTGGAGTTCTGCCTCATTGGTAGGCATCGGCGTTTGACGTCTCGGCGGCATCTTCTAAAAGATGGGTTCACGTCGGTCAGACCATAATAAAGCGTACGTATATAATGATAGTAATAGTACATAACATCTCATGTTATAATCATATCAATCACACAACATCCCATGTTATAAAACATAAATAATCAATCGAAACATCACATATGATGAGAATACTGCGATTGTATTGCCAAAATCGGGACCACATGGTAGAGTGTACAAGTACATAATAGTGTCATACATCATCATCAACTAAGGCTACATCACCCCAGTCCAAAAGAATATCAAATCAGTGTCAATACATCCCATATACATGATGAACAAAAGTCAGTATCAGTGTGCAGTCTCCAAAAAGCTGTGCGGTGTGGTCAGAGCAATCGCCGTCTTCTCACCAACGTCTACCCATGCTGTACTAAAGATGTCCTAAACTGATGGTGGTGGAGGAGGGGGAAAATGGGTGTAGAACAAACGTCGCAAATGGAGCCAGTCCTCCTCCATGGCTCTCTGGGTACGCAACCAAGAAGCAACCTGCTGCTCAAGTGCCAAAAGGCGTGCAGCATAGTCAGGTAACAATGGTCGAGGGTGCTGCGAAGAAGCAGGGTGGGTCTGACCCTGACACTGGCACGGCGGTGGCTGAGCTCTCTCAAGCTCCTGAATGCGCAGTGTGAGTGCCTCCTGCTGGACAACAAACAACATCAGAACGTCCTCAATAGAATACCCCATATGGAAAGGATGGTAGGGGTCGGTCGGTGGCATAACAGACGGTGACGTCCAGAGAAACGGCTCGCTGGCTGGATCAAAAGGTGGCACAAAGAATGGTGGTGCAGGGGGAATAGCAGATGAAGACTGTGGCATAACTGGAATAGATGTCGGCACATGTCCAAAGGGATGAGCCGAGGAACCCTCTCCAGGTCGAGCTGGAGGTGTGTACTGTGCAAATGAAAAAGAGAAATCAACGTGACGTGCATCGATGGTATGAGGAGGAATAGGTGGAAGCTCATCATCCGCAGGAATCCACCCATGCTGGGCGTGCTCATCTCATGGATCAATCTGTGCCTTAAAAAGTGCTCGATCAAACTGTACAGGCATAGGGTCAATGTGGGGTGCAACAAGAGGGTCAGCAGGTATATCATCGATAAGTGGGGGATCAACATGATCAGCAGCAATAACATGGTCACCCTCCAGTAGTGGTGCATCAGCAGAGTGATCATTAATGGGTAGGTCAGCAATCACAGGATCAATGAGTATGCCAGCATGAACAGGGTCATGCTCAAACACTGGGTCAGGAGCAGCTACTGGCTCAAGGGCCATGGCAGGCTCGGGATCAATGAACTCCATATCAAAATCTGCATGATTAGCGAATGCAGGGTCAACTGGGTCTACTGGGTCAACCATAGGCTGATCCAAGTGGATGAACTCTATCTCTTGGTCCGGGTCAAATCCAGGGGAAAAACAGGGTCTGAATCCTCATCGAGGTCGTGATCGAAAGCAAATCTAGGAGCAGAGACAGCAGATGATGCCCTGTCAGGATCTGAACCGTGTGAATAGTGCTGTGCGCTCCGAGTGTGTGACGGTGTGGAGGCCACAGACTCGAGGGAGTCTGGAGCGGGTGAGTGTGCAGGTGACTCCTCAGCTGGAGCATCTGCGAGTAACAAAAGACCACCGTCAGCTAGAAGGGCCTCGCCCTCAACATCGTCCTCCAGGGGCTCATCATCAATCAGATCGACGTCGTCGTCAGCGTCGGCGTCGAGGAGCATATCGTAAGCAGGATAAACGACCAAAGGTATGGGAGCAGGGATCTCTACGAGTGGTAGGTACCCAGCAAAAGGGCCATCAGCGGGCTCATCGACAGCGTCGGGCAGCGCAAAGGGCTGAAAGTCATCCTCGTCTGTGTTGGTAACATCTGATGTGTGGACCTCGTGCTCTGAAGACTCTAAGTCGTCTGATACTATGGGTCTAGGGTCCGTGGTGTCCGAATCACCTGTGCCGGACGAGTCCATGGTGTCTGTAACACAAACACAAATATGTACAAATAATCAATCATACAATCAGATAAGCACATTAGTCACCAAGTAAGCAATCAAATAATTCTCCTAGTCCCACTAGCCTCCCAGCCTCTCAGAATGCTCTTCCTAGTCCCACTAGCCAAATTCTCCCAGCCTCTCAGACTACTCTTCCTAGTCCCACTAGCCAAATTCTCCCAGCCTCTCAGACTGACTCCCTAGTCCCACTAGACAACTACCTCGGTCTCCTAGACCGAGCGTCGGTCTTCCAGACCGAGCCTCAGCCTCCCAGACTTAGCCTATAAATAATAAATAAATGTGCTCAACATTTGTTTGTAAAAAGTTTTGGATCTGGACTTAAGTGGTATGCAGTGTAAAAATGTTTTTTGTGAGAGCCCTAGTGATCATAGTCTAGACTCGAGAAGGAATCCTAGTTCGCTATGATCAGAGCTCTAATACCAAGCTGTCACACCCTGGCTTTGCGGAAGCGTTGTTATTTTGGTGTGACTTCTTAATACCATAGCTTAACCATAACAAGCTATATGAGATAAAAACCATGCAAGATCATCCATTAAAATAAGTTTGAAGAGTAAAGAACCACAACATTGTCTTAACGGATATCACATCCTAACAAACATAGACAGTGTTCAAGACACAACACCAACAAGAAATAAACACAGTTTAAGAACTGTGACTCGTCCAGGAAAAAGTCACATCCCTTAAACTCGGATTACCTCGAAACTAATGCAGCGGGAAAACGTGTCATACCGCGCCAGATCCTTTAATTCCCTGAAATACATGTAAGTTGAAAAATCAACAATAATGTTGAGCGAGTTCATGTGTAAGTGAGTAAATAAACCTTTGTATGTATAAAAACCCTGGTATGTAGCAAATAAGGAAAAAGAGATCACCAATGGTTTGCAAGGCCATTGATATGTGTGAAGTGCAAGTAGGAAGACTCAAACCTAGCAGATTTATGCGTTGGGTACAAAGTCACCCCGAGGTCCGTTCTGTTTGGGACTGGGGCTGGGCTCGCTACACCCAGATAGATCTACCGCTCCTGTCCCTCGGTCCTACCCTGAGGATTAATGGCCTCAAGTTTCCGCCTACCCACTCACATGATCTGAATAATAACCCTCCTTACGCTAACCATACCATGTAAAAGTACTCGTAATCATAGTAACATGTATTTCACCCCCGCAGTTTAGAAAACTGAAAACAGTTAAGAGAAAAGGGGGACATGAACTCACAGTGGTGCGTCTCTACCAAGTATATCTCCTGATCAAGCAGCTGTGCGACGACCTACACGTACTAAATCTATTAGACGGACGGCCGTGTTAAGGTTTAAGTTTTTGGGAAATAGTTAGACAACTATTTCGTGTTTATATTTTTTGTAAACACTTGGTAATTATTCTCCTTCCCAAGGATGGGGGATTTAATACATGCGTGTTCGTAAAATTCGAAATACATTATTAAGTCTCACTTAATATATTTTATTTCTTACTTCAAAATATAAATATTCTTCCCAAAAATATTATATTTTAATACAGATGATTCTCCCAAAAATATACTTTGACAAAAAAATACGCGCTCAAAAATATTTTCTTAAAATGCGTAAGTAACGTTTTAAAGATCGGGTGGTAATAATTATACCGTTGTGACTTATTAATTATTATGAAGGCGTTTGTATTATTTTGGAATCGTTAACATTCGGTAATATTATTTTTACCCTAAAAATAATATTCGTATAGTTCACAAAATAATCATAGAAATTCACAAGTGTTGTTATGAAAAACATATATTCTAAATATATATATTTCAGGTTTTATTTTGTGAAAATCCCACCTCCGACACTTAGAAATTTTGTAAACAGAATCATGGCGAAATTTACGTCTTTGAAAACAAGTTAAAAATGTATTTCTAACACTTGTGATGAAAATATTTTCAAGTGTTAGGTTTCTGGAAAAATTTCGCCAGAGTTTCCCCTGTTACTGGAGGTGGCCACGCTTTCAAGCGTATCATTTTCTTTTAAAATCCAAATCAACAATTTCCTCAATCAACAATAAACAATATTCAACTAGTTAAAATAGATATAATCGCAGAAATACATGAACTTGTGGTTTTTCCAAAATATGTGGTATCTTTCCATTATTTTTTTAGTGGATCTTTGTATAGATCGATTCGGTTACTTGAAAGTCTCGTTTTTAAAGAAGTTACATCTTTACAACTTCTTGTCAACTTTTACAAAAATAGTTATTTTGTCGAAACTTTGTGTTACACAAGTGTTTACACACTTGTGTGTTTGCTAAAATCATTCTTGTTCATGTAAGATCCGGCTTTAGAAAATAAGATTTCCTTGACACTTGGTCCTTTGAAAATACCGCTTGTAGATCCGTATATCTACTAGTTTTAAACACTATTTCATAAGTAAAGTCGATTTTACACAAGTTCATGTTTAGTGTGTGGTAGAGTTTCATCATTTAACCCTTTGTACACTTAAACAAACTCTATGCCATGATTCATTATCACGACTAATCCGGGTTAGATGATGATCCGAGCTACCACAACATAGATCGGCACTAATTAATTACATCAAAACAAGTCTTACAAGATTTACACAACTCTATAGCTTTTATCCAACATTTTTAACATTTTAGTAGACTTTTACATATCATCTTGCAAGTTCTTGATATTTAACCGTTACATTTCATTTTAACCACTTTAAAATAGATCAAGAGGGCGTTTATAGCAACTTACTACTAGCTCGAGGCTAGGGAAGATTCTAGTCGAAGAATGAGTGGATAAAAGCAATAGGGTGAGGTCCTTCATGTTCCGAATGCACCAAGCTTCCTCGTATGTGATCCTTAACACTTGTATGCACTTGAAATGAGATGATCAAAACTCGACGATGGATGGATGGTTGTGTGGGCGTTCTTGGCAACTTTGTAATAAAATCCATGGAGGTTTGTTCCCATTTCCACTTGGGAATCTCAGGTTGTTGCAGAAGTCCTAAAGGCTTCTGGTATTCTGCTTTCACCTTAGCGCACGTTAGACACTTGCTCACATAAACAGCAACATCACCCTTCATCCTAGGCCACCAATAATAATCCTTGAGATCTTGGTACATCTTATCCGCTCCTGGATGGATAGAGTACCGCGATTTGTGAGCTTTATCAAAAATAACTTTCCTTAAACCACCAAACAGAGGAACCCAAATCCTTTTCTCAAAACATAACGTTCCTTCCTCGTTTGGCACCAATAGCTTCTCCATCCCACGGATGATTCTACACATGCCTACGGAATGAGAGCAAGACTTAAGATAATTTATTTAGTTGTTTATATATATATATATATATATACATACTGTGTTTAATTATTGACAAATTAATTTCCTAATATTTATTTTTAGGATTTTGATCAATTTCAAAGTAAGGATTTTACAATTAACAAAAAAATCAGAATTGCAAATGTATTTGGAGGAGTCATGCCACACCCCAACTGATGGCGGAATCATCGGGGCGCAGCACTGAGCGAAACAGATTGTTCAAAGAAATTCCGTTACGACTAAATTACCAAATAGTTTAAATATTATGTCCCATACCATAACCCATAAGATAATCTAGTTATTACAGACAGAGATATTCTTCAAACAAATAAAACATGTTCCGACAACTCATATTTTCAAATAAAATAAATTGTCTTTGTTTCTAGACTCTTTCCTAGTCTCGATTTCACAGCAAGCCAAGCATTCTAACATCTTAAGCACCTGCCATATACGTTAAAGTAAAAGTCAATACACATAGTGTAAAGGTGAGCATACAAGTTTAATAGATATAATAGAGTTCGAAATTGTTTACGCATAACCAGCACGTATAATGAGGGAAATGAAGCATGTAAGTTATCGACATGATCCTATCAATACCAATGACTGCGGGTTGACTGCGCAAGGCAGTTCGTAATACATATTCACCACTGTGAATCATGTGATTAATTGTCCTTAACAACCCCTGAGTGAACAGGTGCTGAGTCCAAACTATAGTACTATCGTTGCTAAGGCAGGTAGACAGCAATCCATGTGTAAACATAACAAACAAGCAATCATTAAGTCACGTATACATGCAGTAGTGGTTAGCGTTAAAAGTATTGCGTAGTGTGTTCGATGTGATTTAGAATAAGTAATGCATGTAACACCCAAAAGTGCGTAAAGCAAAAAGGGTTCGAGTATACTCACAGTGATGATGGATTGAAGGGAGCGCTAGAGCGAGTTTAGCCTGATTAGAACGATAGCATAACGATAAGCGGCACGTAAAATGATGCAAGTGTACCAAGGATCGGATGGTAATCCGATCGGGTGGCAATCCGATCGGATGGCCAGTCAATCGGGTGGCAATCCGTTCGTATGGTCACCCGGTCGGATGGCCATTTGATTGGATTGTCACCTCGTTTGGTGAGGATGTGTTTGTGTATGATGGTTTGCCTTTTGAAGTTTTCGTTGTAGCATTTTGAAAATAGAGAAGTATCTCTACCTTCCAGGTCGGTCGATCGAACGGACGTTTGATCGGGTAGCAATCCGATTGGCGAAACTTCTCAGATTGAGAACAAGTTCACAGCAGGACGATCACTCGATCGGATGGCTATCCGATCGGGTGGCAATCCGTACGTACTGAACATGTTGAAAATTGTTTAAATATCCAAGTCCCAAATGTCACACAATCGGACGGTCACTCGATCGGATGACAGTCCGATCGGGTGGTAATCCGTTTTAACGTACAGAACCTTTGAATAGTTTGGAAAATAGTTTAAGTATGGAACCAAGTGCAACCCGATCGGATGGCCAGTCGATCGATCGGGTGGCAATCCGATCTGGGTGGCAACCCGATCGGACGATAATCCGTCCCGACCTTGATTCGTTTGCAGTTTTGTAGTGTTTGAACGAGATATTTTGATAACATGCTTGAACATCAGAAACCTATCTCGGCCCAAGTGACCCGACCGAACAGGAATCACCCTATTCCGACCGGTTCACGGTTCGAGTCGGTAGTTCATATTCAAACCTGAAGTCAATATCTCTTGGATAGAATTCGGATCTGGAACTAATACATCACCAAGAATGGGTAGAAGATCAGAACAAGCTCCGATTCCATCGGGTTTAAGTGCATTGAGTGTAAAAGAGTTGAAAGAAAGTTGGAAGACCTTCTCTCAATCCTTTCACTCATGAATTCGTGTAGATCTAAGTGAAATCACTAATAAATGTTGTGGAAATCCTTTAGATCTAAGTTGTTCTTGGTGGAATGAAGCCAAACATTGAAGTTCATATGAACTCCATTATGACATCACCCTAGAACACCTCAAATCCAGTGATTTCACGGTTAAAAGTTAAGATTCAAAAGATAGAAAGGTGTAGGAGTGCGTGTAGATCAAGAAAGTACAAGATTTAGGTTGAAAACTTACAAGAATCGGAAGAAATTGAGAGAAATGAAGGCTGGAGCGAGTTGAGTCGAGTGAGAGTTGTCACATCAACTGATGTGACATATGAGGGGTATTTATAGGGTTTCCGAAAATGGAAAGGGAGGAAGAGGCTGGTCGATCGGGTGGCAGTCCGATCGGGTGGCAACTCGATCGGATGGCAACCCGATCGGATGGCAATCTGACCGGATAGCCACTCGGTCAGTGGGCCACTCAATCCACGAGTCCGGCGCGATGAGTTTTATCGTTTTGATTCGAGTGTTGAGCGTTGCGATGCGATTCGAGAGAGCGATGCGATAGATTTACCCATTAAATTACTTTTAATCCCAACTAATATATCTAACATACAATCACTATAATTAACTTGCGTTTAGCGTTTTCAATTCGATTGCGATGCGATAGAATTGCGATTGGGATTAACACCTCAACATAAACATAACATGCACAAATAACACATAAATAGCACACACATGTAAAACAATAACCAGAACACATAATTCGAGTTGCGAATGCGATAGTGATAAGCGATAAGTCGATTAAACATGCGATTAATAGCGATTAAACCTCGATTATTAACAAGTACTCCACATAATACAACTACCGCGATAACATAAATAGATTATCTACAAGTCAAAGAAGTCAAAGGAGGAGTTGAGCGAGGTGTGACAAATCGCAATTAGCAATCTTGTCTTCCTTTAACTTCAATCTTGACTTTGACTTTGACTTCCGAAACACGGGGTGTTAAAGCCTCCCCTTCTTATGGGAATTTCATCCCGAAATTAGGCTGAAGCCGTAACAAACAACTGCTGGTACTTCGCCTTCATGTCGCTTTCGAGTTCCCAAGTGAACTCTGCGCCTCGTTTGCCTTCCCAGCGAACTTTCACAATGGGAATGGGCGAGCGTTGGAGCTGCTTGGTTTGGCAGTCCATGATTTTGACAGGGTTTTCCATGAAGTGAAGTGTTTCGTTTACTTGATGATCTTCGAGCGGTACATGTAAATCATCATCAGCCAGGCACTTTCTGAGGTTTGAAACGTGGAAAGTCGGGTGGACGTTGTTAAGTTTCTCCCGTAGTTCGAGTCTGTAAGCCACTTTTCCGATCCTGTTGGTGCATTCATTTGTCATCTTCGTCTTATGTCGAGTCTCAGTTTCGTTGCGGTTCGGATCAAGCATGATGTCATCATTATTAATGATGACATCATACCAATGACATCGTCTATTACATCATCATTACAACAAGACAAAACAGAATGCTTGAAATGAGAGAGTCATGTGTTCGCTTGAAGACAAATCTTGTATTGTTCGCTTGAACTAATGTGATCGCTTGAAATGTCTGACCGCTTGAAAGTGTATATGTATGTTCAAGCGGTCACACTCAGCCTATATATATGTGTCATATGTTTTCATTTGAAGCGGACAAGTAGGATAATTGAGAAGTATACCGAAGTGCTGCCGGTATATTTTGTGAATGTAATCGTTGTTAAATCAATACACAAGAAGATTAAAGTGATATTCAAGCTGTTTCGACATCAGTTTCTTATTTTCCGCATCTGAAACTGATAAAATCTCTTCTGAACGACTCGTTTGGGTCTCAAACCGATCCTACAAGTGGTATCAGAGCTCAGGAGGAAGAGATCTTGCTAAAACAGCCTGTTTTCGTCACTTTTTCTGATTTCTACACCATTCTTTTTCAAATTTAAAACTTTTCACGGTTAAAAACGGCTCAAATTCACACATATTATACGAAATCATGTTTTAACAAATCCTGGAAAGTTTCAGAGCTTAAATTGACTTAAAACTGGTTAAAAACATAACTTTCGCTTGAAATGTGTTCGAATTTGCTGATGTCATTGGCTTTCGCTTGAAAAATACGTGTTGATCTTGCTGACATCATCGACCTATCGCTTAAAAATTCATCGACCTTCCGCTTGAATTAAACCTCTCGCTTGAAACGACCTCTTGAAAGTACATCGAATTGTGTGAAACAAAAAACGAGGATGTCAGGTCATTAGTATTTGGGAAAAGAGATCATGTGAATTGTGTCAGGATTGCATCGGTTTGATTAAGTGATTCAAAGTGGTGCATGTGATCATTAAATAGAGATTGTCGATTTGCATGTGATAGACATTAATCGAAGTTGTATGTTAGTGGGGATTGTGAAAGTTCTCGGTTCATATGTTGCATGTAAAAACTTTTGAGTTTATCAATGTTGGCGTGTGAAACAAAATAGGAAAGGTCCAATTAAAATTGAAGGTTTAAAAGTAATATCAGTTCACGTGATTCCAAGATATATTACATCAGATCCACTAACATTAGAGGTCCAATCAGGTTGTGTTGTACGGTTTGACATTTGCCGACCCATCATTTGTTTCTGCCGATGGCCCAAGAGTGATATTGATTGTTGATCATTATCTAGAAAGTATTAAGTCATTTGAAAACTATCAGTACATGTGTTGAACAAGTTCTCGGCCCAAGTCATATTCTCGGCCCATCAACATTCAAAGCTCATCGGCTCATTTGAATCTATATCCTATTGATCAAGCTCATTCATTCGGTGATCTCACTTCAACAATATTGAAACGTGTTCAAGAATCTTCGACACGAGTCCTAGATTGATTTAAACGACACACACATTCACATATTCAGTTCGTTTAAACTGATTGTTTGTTTGTCTGTTTCAGGTAATACAGGTGTTTCACGTGGTGAATCATTTCGTTTGAAAGGGGATCGAGTTTGAATTTGATATTTCACTTTAAGTGACTGTCTCGATAAACGTGTTTCCGAATCATGGATATAAATTTCTTTAATATGACTAGTGAAACAATTAATAGAATAAATGTATTAAAGAAAGAATTTTACTCGTTTTCAGGTTGTCCAGGAGAAAATACAAAGAGTATCATTGAGAGGTATAGCCATCTTGTTCGCTCAATGTCTGAGAAGGGTATTCAGAAAAGTCCTAATGAATGGGTTGAGAAATTAGCCAATTCCATACCTCAACAAGAATGGGGTACATATCTTTTGGATTTGAAAAGAACTGGATAATACTCTAGATTGATAATTTGTCAATTCATTAAGAAACTTGAAGAACAGATGGATAGGCATGCTGAGAAGAAGAAAAGTCAAAGTGGAAAATTAATATTAAAGAAGAGTAAGAGTAAAGGTGTTCAAGTGGGAGCGGAACAGACTGAAGAAATTTCAGTTTTGAAAGACGAGAAGAAAGCTGATGAGAAACAAATTTTTGATTTGCAGAAAAATTGTGAAAAACTGAAATCTGAAAATGTTAAACTGTTAAGTGATTTGAACAGTTTGACATTGAAAAACGAGATTTTGAAAGAAAAGGAAAAAGAATTTGAAAATGAAAAATTTAAATTTGAAAAAGATTTTCAAAGTCAAATGAAGATTTTAGAAGATGAGAAATCTGCTATTTTTAAAAATAATCTTGAAAAACAGATTGAAATAAACTCTCATCTTCAGAAAATCATTCGACTTGAAAATGAAGCTGATAAAGCTCGGATTAAAATCAAAGAGCTTGAAGAGAAATTGAAAGGTTTTGAGACTTCGTCATCAACACCAGATTATCCATGTCCAAAACCGATCAATTCTGTTCCAATAAGTGACAATGTCACAAATTTTGACAAAGTCAAAGTTGAAGATTGTGATGAAAAACTGATGATGATGAGAAAATGAAAACATTTTTGAAATTAAAAGAAATGTTTAAAGAAACTGTTTTACATTCGACTAAGAAAGGTGAATGCTCAAAGCAAAAACCTGTAAAGAAGAATGTGGAACAAAAACAAAAAGATAAAAAGCCAAAAAAATTTCAAAAAGAAAATAAAAGCTCATCAGTTCAATCATCCAATCAAAACAAAAATTTAAACAAATTGAAAAATGAAAACTCAAAAATAGTTGGTGAAAAGTGGTGCAGGTTTGACCACAGTGCTTCAAAGCCAAATCCAGTTTTCAGGAGGAGTGATAATTACCACAAAGCCAGACAATGCTATGATCTAAGTGATTGGTGTGAAAGTGGTGAATGGTATGATAACAGAGTGTGTTACTCTTGTGGTGTTCGAGGACACATTGCTGTTAACTGCCAGAATTGGAGTTATGAGACGAGAAGATGCTATAACTGCCAAATCAGAGGACACATTTCCAGAGATTGCCCAAGGAGATCAAAGGGAAGATCGAGGGCTGAATCTCACAAAATGGCAAAGAAAACAGTCAATGTCAAAGCAAAGCCCAAGGAACAGAAAGTTCAAGAACCTAAAGTTCAAGAACAGAAAGTTCTAAAACCGAAAGTGAAGCTTTCGCAGGGGCAAAAAGACAGACTGAGGAAGAAGAGGAAGAAGGCGAGAGAGTATCTCGAAATGATTTTGTCCTCGGATACAACTGGTAAAACAGATAAAAGTTCTGATAAATCATCTTGCTCACCAAAGAATGACAAATCAAGCAAAACGGATTCATCAGATACAAATCTGAGGACGAAAGAGGAAAAGAAGAAGAAGAAAGTTTGTGGCAATGAATCTGTTTCTTCGGAAACAAAGGAGCCACATGTCGGCGATGAATCTGGCTCATCAAAGTCAGACAAGCCACGTTCAGGCGATGAATCTGGTGTGGTAAAGCCAGAAGAGCCATGTGTTGAGGTAAAAGTTGAGAATTCTGGTCTAACAATGGATGATGCAAATTTTCCACCATTGTTGAACAAGAATTCAAAATCACCCAAGGACAGTCAGGCTTGGGTGAATCTGTTTAAATGAAAAACCTGACTTGCCGGAGCTCCCAGGTTGGTAAGAGTGGAGCAGGAATCGGCACATTTCTTTAGAAATTCACGAAAGTGATATTTCGAACTTACATGTGGTAAATCAGGGACATTAAGTTGTACTTGATTTTCTACAAGTGATGTTTGTGGATTGATCTTACAAATGTTAGTTTTTACAAGTGGTTGAAGAGAACAAGGTGATGAAACCCCGAATTTGTGAAATGGCACGCAAAACTAATTTTCCGGAAAAACCATTTTGATTAAAACAAACTTAAGTGTTTTGAAATCATCATGGGAAAATGTTTTGTCGTCAGGGGGAGTTCTGATTGTTCAAGCCAAGTGAATGGAGAATTGAAGTAATTCTCATCATGTTGTCACATTTCTTGTACAGCTTGTTTTTTCAAATTTTCCCAGAAAAACAAAATTGAGACATATTTTGATTTTAGGGGGAGTAAAAATTTTAAAAAAAATTAGAAAATTTGAAATGTCAAAAACATTGAAAAATGCAAAAATGAGTTTTGTTGTGAAAAATAGGAAATGATAGTAGATCAGTTGGACTGTCACAGCATGCTAAAGAAATGGAGAGATAAAATGTGATAAGCGATCTCACTAAAGATGTGACGATAGGCTCAGCTAGACTAGTAGATTTGCGATAACGATACAAACCTAAATGAAAAAGCCTAGTTCTAGTGGGAAACATGGTCAAAAGCATAGTACTTAGTTTTGTCCGTCTTGATTGTGTGCCTACTCAGTAATCGCTGAATGTTGAAAAACATAAAACTGGTTAAGTTTGTGAACTTTCACAACTTTGCTATAAAGTCGCTGTGATTGTGCATTTTATTTTGCAAAGATTTAAACTTGTTTTATTTCTTTATTTTGTTTAAGCATTGGACATCCTCTGCGTATACGTGAGTATCGACCTGGATGTTATTGCCTAAACTATCTGCTTTATTTTCTTTGGTGTTTCGTTTAAGCTTTGGATCACCTCTGCGTATACAGGAGTATCGACCTGGTGGTTAAAGCCTAAACAACTTCAACTTATTTTTATTTTCTTATTTTGTTTAAACATTGGACTTTCTCTGCATATACGAAAGTATCGACCTGATTGTTATTGTTTAAACATTCTGCTTTGTTTTCGCACAATTCACAGTTGATAAAAGTTTAAAGGCATTACTTGAGTCAGTGTATTGCATGATGAGGGGATATGTTGAGATCGTGGGGTCCATAAGAATTTAGTGCTATCTAAATATACCTTAACGTATCGGTAAGCATTTCGAAAGTTTTTAGATTGAGCTTAAGTGGACAAATATATCGTCAATTTACGTGAATCGTTTAGAACTGAAAATGTTTAAAGCTTAACGGTGCTGGTGATTTGTCTCAGAAACTGATATGATCCTCTTACACAAACTCACAAAAATATTGTTTGTAAATATTTCTTTGCTGCATTTCATTTAAATCAAAAATCCAAAAAGATTTTCGGAGTGTTTTAGCATAAATTTTGAAAAATACAAAAAGATTTTCGACAACTGATGTTGAAGAGCTGATTTTCAAAATTCCAAGTGCTAAACATGATGAACAGGGTTGGGAGTGAGTGCTTAAATGAAGGAATTTATTTTGAGAAAGAAAGTTTGATTAGTTAATTAGGGTCATTAATTTGAACTTGATGTAACTATTACTAATAAGTTTTTCTTATTGATTTAAGTAAAAACTTATGTTTTGATGAGAAAATGTGTGCAGGAGTTGAGCTGAACAGAATTTAAGCCAGGATGTGATCTCTAGGTGATAGCTAATTCCAGAAAGCGATCCCATCACGATGAGAGGGGGAGTCTGACGAGGTTAGAGCCAAAGAGAAGATTCTGGTATATGCTAAGAAAGAAGAGAGACTGATAAAGACTGAAGATGCGAAGACTCGACACTTAAGACTCGTCAACATCTGAGGGGGAGTCTGTTGGTGCATTCATTTGTCGTCTTCGTCTTATGTCGAGTCTCAGTTTCGTTGCGGTTCAGATCAAGCATGATGTCATCATTATTAATGATGACATCATACCAATGACATCATCATTACAACAAGACAAAACAGAATGCTTGAAATGAGAGAGTCATGTGTTCGCTTGAAGACAAATCTTGTATTGTTCGCTTGAACTAATGTGATCGCTTGAAATGTCTGACCGCTTGAAAGTGTATATGTATGTTCAAGCGGTCACACTCAGCCTATATATGTGTGTCATATGTTTTCATTTGAAGCGGACAAGTAGGAGAATTGAGAAGTATACCGAAGTGCTGCCGGTATATTTTGTGAATGTAATCGTTGTTAAATCAATACACAAGAAGATTAAAGTGATATTCAAGCTGTTTCAACATCAGTCTCTTATTTTCCGCATCTGAAACTGATAAAATCTCTTCTGAACGACTCGTTTGGGTCTCAAACCGATCCTACAGATCCTTTCCAGAATCTTAAAGGGTCCAACATATCTTCGCGCGAGCTTTCCTTTTTTGCCGAATCTAACCACACCCTTCCAAGGTGATACCTTTTGGAGTACATGGTCGCCAACGTCAAATTCGAGGTGCTTGCGTCGTCTATCGGCGTAACTTTTCTGACGACTCCGAGCTTTCAGTAGATTATCTCGAATCTGGAGGATTTTGTCAGTCATTTCTTGCAAAAGCTCAGGACCGGTTAGTTACGAGTGCCCGATCTCGTGCCATACAATAGGCGATCGATATCTTCTTCCATACAATGCCTCAAATGTTGCCATTTGAATGCTGGAATGATAACTGTTATTGTACGAGAATTCGACCAACGGTAAGTATGCGTCCCAATTACCACCGAAATCTATGACACACGAACGGAACATGTCTTCAAGGATACGAATCGTTCTTTCAGTCTGACCATCGGTTTGGGGATGGAATGCGGTACTTAGATTAAGCACGGTACCGAGAGCAGCTTGAAATGTTTCCCAACAACGCGAGGTAAACCGATCATCGCGGTCAGAAATGATGTCGCGAGGCGTCCCATGTCGACAAATGATCTCTTTGGTGTAGATTCGGGCTAATTTTTCTACCTTGTAGTCTTCCCGTATTGGCAGAAAGTGAGCAGATTTTGTCAAACGATCGATGACAACCCAAATGCTATCGTGACCTGATGGCGTGCGCGGAAGCTTCGTTATGAAGTCCATAGCTATACTCTCCCACTTCCACACAGGGATCTCGGGTTGAACAAGTAAGTCAGAGGGTCTTTGGTGCTCAGCCTTGACCTTTGAGCAGGTGAGGCACTTAGAAACATAGAGGGTGATATCCCTCTTCATGCCCGGCCACCAGTACTTGTAGCGCAGGTCCTGGTACATCTTGTCGGCACCGGGATGAATAGAATATCGGGATTTGTGGACTTCGTCCATCAAAATCTGTCGTAAATTGGTTCGCTTAGGAATCCAAATTCGGTCCAGATAATGGAATATCCCATTCGACTTATTTTCTAGCTGGGCTCCATCGTTGAGAATCCTTTCCTTCTTCAAAGTGTGTTCATTAAAGCAGGCATGTTGGGCTTCGCGGATGAGGGTTTCAAGATCATATTGGGCTTGAATATTACGGGCGCTGAGCAAATAACTCCGTCTGCTGAGAGCGTCGGCAATGACATTTGCTTTGCCAGGATGATAACGAATCTCACAGTCATAATCGTTGAGGAGTTCTACCCACCGGCGTTGATGCATATTTAGTTCTTTCTGATCAAAGATATGTTGTAGCCTCCTTTGATCGGTGAAGATCGTACACTTGGTACCATAAAGGTAGTGTCGCCAAATCTTTAACGCAAAAACAACTGCGCCTAGCTCAAGATCGTGGGTTGTATAGTTCTTCTCATGGATTTTGAGCTGACGAGATGCGTAAGCAATAACCTTGTCTCATTGCATGAGAACACAACCAAGACCAAGGTTCGAGGCATCACAATAGACAATGAAGTCATCGTTTCCATCGGGTAAAGTGAGGACAGGAGCATTGCAAAGCATGTACTTGAGGGTTTGAAAGGCAGTCTCTTGTCTAGTTCCCCAAACAAAAGGCTTGTCTTTGTGCGTGAGGGCAGTAAGTGGCACATCAATTTTAGAGAATCCTTCGATGAATCGGCGATAATAGCCCGCCAGTCCGAGAAAAGAACGGACTTCAGACGGGTTCTTAGGCGTAACCCAACTTTTAACAGCTTCAATCTTCACGGGATCGACGTGAATACCTTGACTATTAACAATGTGACCGAGGAATTGAACCTCCTCCACCCAGAATTCACACTTGGAGAACTTGGCATAGAGTCGATTCCCCCGGAGTAGCTCGAGAACCAAACATAGATGTTGCACGTGTTCGGCCTTCGACTTGGAATAGATCAGGATATCATCGATGAACACGATGATGAAGCGGTCGAGGAAAGGTTTACACACACGATTCATCAGATCCATAAAAACCGCGGGTGCGTTGGTTAAACCAAAAGGCGTAACAACGAACTCGTAGTGGCCGTATCGAGTGCGAAAAGCGGTTTTGGGAATATCCTCCTCCTGTATGCGTAGCTGGTAATAGCCTTAGCGTAGATCGATCTTGGAGAAACACGTAGCACCTTGTAACTAGTCAAACAAATCATCGATGCGAGGCAGAGGGTAACGATTCTTGATTGTCAGCTTATTCAATTCCCGATAGTCGATGCACATCCGGAACGACCCATCCTTCTTTTTGACGTAAAGGACTGGTGCGCCCCAAGGAGAGGTGCTAGGGCGAATAAAGCCTTTGACAAGCAATTCCTGGAGCTGACTCGAGAGTTCGCGCATTTCAGATGGAGCGAGTCGATAAGGAGCTCTTGCAACAGGGCTTGCTCTAGGAATGAGGTCGATGCGAAAGTTGATATCACGACTTAGAGGTAAACCTGGGAGATCTTCAGGAAAAATGTTAGGGAATTCACAAACAATGGGGGCGTCTTTCACTTCAGTCTTTCCTTTCTTTTCCTTCTCCGCTACTACAATGTTAGCCAAGAAAGCTCTGTATTCCTTGCGGAGATACTTGCTAGCTTAGATACATGACATAAGCTTGAGATCCTTCGAGAGAGTTTCACCATAAACACATAATTGATCACCATTTGCGAGCGAGAATCGAATCATCTTATCAAAGCAAACAACTTCGGCATGGTTTTCGCGAAGAAAGTCCATGCCTATTATGACATCAAAACTACCGAGCTGCATCGGAATAAGGTCGATAGGAAAGATGTGATTGTTGAGTTCGAGAGTACAATCATGAAGAACAGAGTTGATGGCGACAGTTCTTCCAGTAGCGACTTCAACATCGAATGTCGAGGGGAGATGGGCGCGCTTACGATTAAGAAGCTTTTCGAACTCAAACGTTACAAAATAGTTATCGGCTCCAGTATCAAACAAACACGAAGCATAAATACCATTCATAAGGAACGTACCATTGACCACGTTGTTGTCAGCCTAAGCCTGGCGCACATTAATGTTGAAAGTTCAAGCACGAGCGGCTTGTTATTGTTGCTGCTGAGGCTGCTGTTGCTGTTGCTGGGGCAGTTGCTACGATAGCTCTTGCTTCACAACCCGATTGGGGCACATGTTTGTGAAGTGGTTGGGATCACCACACGCAAAGCAGACTCTAGCGTTGACCGCGGGTGCCTGAGCTGCTTGATGGCCTTGAGGGGTAGGGAGCAGAGCTTGATGAGCAGTAGCTGGTGTTGGTGCTTGTCGAGACCTGTACAGTAGTTGGCGGTGAAGTGGTCGTACATGTTGCAATACACGCAAAATCTGCAAGCGATTCCCACGGGATGATGGTAGGTACATGTACATGTCGGGCAAGCAGGGTGAGGACCAGTGTAAGCACGCTTTGCAGGCGGTGCTTGGGTAACTGGTGCTGCAGCTGATCGGTGTTGAGGTTGATGCTGAGTTGGTATGGCTTGAAGCGGGGCAGCAGTGGTTACAACACAGTTCTTGCTGCTGGAGTTGCTGTTGTTCTTCCTCTTGCGACGAGAGGCTTTTGAAGACTGAGGAGTGGCGGCGGCTTCAGCGGTTGGTACGGTGGTAGCTTGATGCAAGTTCTTTGAGGCTTTATCCCAGACACCAGCCTTGACTCGCTTGTCGTTGATTTCAGCGGCAAGCAGGTAAGTTTCTTCGATTGATGCTGGCTTTGAAGCTTGCACAAAATCTGCGACGCAATCTGGCAGAGCTCGAATATACTTCTTGATTGCCAAGTCGGAGGTCTTAACTTGACCAGGACAGATTATGCTAAGCTGCTTAAAGCGAGCGGTTAAAGCAGCGTTGTCACCTTCCTTCTGTTTATGTGCCAGAATTCGTCCTCCAACTTTTGGCGCTCATGGGGAGGGCAGAACTCTTCCAACATGACATTCTTCAACTCATCCCACGTCAAACCATAAGCTGCATCGTTTCCGCGTTTGTTTCTCTCGGCCGTCCACCAGTCTAAAGCGCGGGACTGGAAGACGCCGATAGCATTCAGAGTGCGGAGTTCGTTAGGATAGCCACTCTGGCGCAGGGTGACCTCAATCGAATTAAACCATTGAAATAAGGTCGTAGGACCATATTCGCCAGTAAATTCCTTAGGTCTGCAAGCTTTAAACTGCTTAAAGCTAAAAGTAGCTTTGGGAGTATCGGTCCTTGACTCCTCAGAAGATTTGCTCGCATTCTCGTGTAGTTCACTCACGATCTGAGGGATAACCTTCGCCATTTGCTTAGTAATCATAGAGGCGAGGCATTTGTCTGCTTGCTTTCGGCGAGCAGCTTGAGTAGCGCGAGATCCAGATGATGACATTGTCTGCAACAGACATCGCCATAGGAGTCAAACACAATATAATCGAATCTCACCTCACACGCCTAATACTACTAAAACTCAGGAACATAGTCATGTAAACTCATAGGCACATAATCACATATTCACATAAGTCACAGAAGCACATAAGCACGTAAAGCACATAAGCACCTAGTTCATGTAAGCATAAATTTGCACGTATTCACCTTCCTATATTGCACATATTTGTCCACATACGTAATCGTGTTTTTTTATCATTCACGTTTCGCGCGTTCGAGAATAGCGATTGCGATTATCGAGCAACATAGCGAGTAGTATAGCATGCGTATAATCCCCAATAATGACGATTTGTTAGCTTGTTGAGATAGATGTGCAGTGCGAGTCGTGTGTGTCGATCAAAGCGATAGCGAAAAGCGAATAAATCACCAAAAATCGTAACACACAAACAGAGAAAATCACATAAAACACATAAAATCCACATAAAAACGACATATATCAGAGTCGGCAGTAGCGAGCTCAGAATCGAAACACATAAAAATCGAGAATGGATTGTCTGCGGCTGATAGACGTCGACTAACTGTAACAATCCTCAAGAAAACCGACACCCTCGAATATTTTTCCGACACCCTAATATATTTTAAAATATCCCAATATATCTTAAAATACACCCCATACGTGAAAATGGGCCCCGAGTACTTTAAATATTATTAAATTTAATTTAAAATTGAATTTTTAAGTTGAGGCGGGCCGCGTAAGCCCCACCCCAACCTTCACGCGGGCCGCGTGAACTTAAAACCTGGCGCGACCCTGGGCCGCCACCTGGCCCAATACCCGGCAGCCCTATAAGCTGACCCAGCCAAGCTACGACGTTGACTGGGTTTGACGCAGGCCGCGTAACCCTATGTCTAGATTTACGTGGGCCGCGTAAAAGTCCAGATGAGGCACTATAAGTAGCAGGCATCGGGTTTCATTCAAAACCGCTCAAATCTTTCTTTTTAAACGTGAATTTCTGATAATAGGCTTTATACTCGGGTATAATACCCCCTAAATAGCGAAGTTCTGCTCCATTGTAAGTATTATAACCCCTGGATACGTATTAGATACGCTGCCCGATTGATCTAGGGTTCCGTAATGGCTGTCGTGGTTCTGCCCGACGTAGTCGTTGGAATGCCGTCTCGGGGAGGGTATTACTAATATTAAAATGGGTTATTATACTAACGAGTGTACATTTGTGTAAATTATAGATTGTCACCGGGAAAACCTTACGGAAAATCTAAGACAGCAATGTGAGTTGATCCGCTTTTTGTAAACCTTTTTCTGAACTGTTTAACAAAACCTCATACGATTAATTATATATTAAGCAGTTATTGAGTATTTGTAAGAATACAATTATCATGAGTATGTTGGGGTTTTGTATACAAAATTTGTTACCACCTGGTCAAGGAGTAACATTTCCACAAGTCGGGTTTGACAATACCATGGATGTTAATTGTTATGTCCTGGAAACAAATGTAGTTGCGAGATCGCCCTCAATACTGTACACTGGGTTTTTATTAAACTTAATTAAACTAGGATTCACTCACCAGTATTTCCCACTGACAAATGTTTTTAAAACGCGTTTCAGGTATCAAATTGTGAAAGCCAAATAGAAGCCAGCTGGACAGCACTGAAGGCTTGGAAAAGTCGCAATAAAGTTACCTAAAATAAAATAGATGTTTTTATTAAATAAAATAGGATTTATTCCTATGAAAACGTGTGTACTATGAACTTGGGTTTATCCCATATGTTTACTATTATGGAAATGTGGTATTTTACTATGATCAAATATTTCCTAACTACGGTCCTGATGAAAATTTCCGCTGCCAAATTAGAAAATACACGATACCACCGAAACTGGCTCACGGCCGCCCGTTCCCTGGGATTTGGGATCGGGGGTTGCGACAGAAGGTGGTATCAGAGCTATGCCACTGATTCAGCCACGGAAGTGTTCTGCTGACATCAAAATTCAATCTGTTAGGAAATAAATTACGGGAATACGTGCATAATTGTATTTAATTGTTATGTGTTATTTGACTATTTGTTAGTTTACAGTATGAGCGACCAAGGACCATCTGACGCGTACCGTCAATTGTCTGGTTCGCCTAGAAGCGAAGGCACCTCCTCTTCTCAGCCTGCCCTCTCGGGGTACTCTGCTGATACGGAAGAAGGAATCTTTGTGTTTAAGGCTCAGTCAGAAGAGTCATTTCCTCAGAAAAAGAGGGGATGGCTCAGTAGGGGAGCCCACGAGCGTAGAAAACGTATGAAAAAGTTACAAGACCAGAGAGCACTTGCAGCAGTCAAGAGAGAAATAGATGCCTATGCCTAGGATATGATCAATAGGGGTATAGCCAATATCCACATCTTAGAAACCACTGCAGCTGACCCTAATCTGGAGCAAATAATAGCACCCTAACCACAGCCACCAATCCCTGACCAACCAATGGAGATAGAAAACCCTGAAAATCAAGTAGAGATGCATGATTTCAATCCGGAAGAAATACCTAGGGTACCTGCACCAAACCCCCTTGACCCAAATTACGACCCCTGGTGGGATGAAGTTAGGGACTATGTGCAACGTTACCCAATACATGAAGACACACCCATGCAGAACTTAGGAGCCTACCCATGTATGGACCCTTTAGATCCCTATTACCACGACGAATACATTAGGGAGATTTTAGAAGATCCTTACCGATTTCAGGCACCTACACCCCCATATCAGGAACCCACACCATGGATTCCGAACCCAGTCCTAGAACCTGCACCCCCAATGAGTGCAGAAAACGTACAAGAACTTAGGACTTTTGGTGTGGAAATTTTAGAGAGTAGTGAACGAATGAGACAGGTGGGAGAGCGACTCGTCTGGAAGTACGACAAGCGCAATATGGATTTCTGGATGAATCCATATCCGTGAATATGATGGTGGAGACGGTAATAGTAATAATAATAATAATAAAATAATAATATATGTGTGTACGGATGCCTACTATTATTTATTTCAGACGGTATTGTAATCTTTATTTCAGTACTGGTGTGTAATAGATAGTATATGAATAGAGTAAGTCGCAATGATCGACGCTTTTGGCTAAATTGCGTGTCATGTGATTGACTATGTTAAATATTATTTTGTGATATTAATATGGGGTAAATGTTTAAAATTCAGATGGCCGACGAAGGAAATCAAGGAAATCTGAATAACGATAACCAGAGTAACATTAACTTGGTTAATGAGGATCCGAGCATCAATAACAATGGAAATCAAATGGATAATAGTGCTATCCAACACATAGTAGCACAAGGAATTATAGATGCAATGCCATTTATTCTTCAAACTGTTAAGGATGCTGATAATAAAAGTAAACATAGCAGTAAGCGATCAACTGAACCAGAAAACAGCGTGAACAATGGACCCGTACTTCAAGCGCCCATTCCCAAAAGAAGAAGACCCATGCCTTATGGTTGTTCTTACAAAGAATTCTGGTCCTGCAAACCAATAGAATTCTCGGGAAATGAAGGACCCATTGCAGCCCTACGCTGGATAGAAAAGACTGAAGCTGTTTTAAAAATAAGCAAGTGTACTAAAGAAGATAAGATAATGTTTGCTTCTAACTTGTTTAAGAATTCAGCCTTAGAATGGTGGAACACTATCCTCCAGTCAAGAGGAAGTGATAAGGTATATAACATGGAATGGGAAGAATTTAAGAATATGGTAGAAAGGAAATTCTGCCCTCCCAATGAAAAAGAACAGATAGCAAATAAGTTTCTGAACTTAAGGATGACCGGGGTAGATAGTAAGGGTTATACTACCACATTCTTTGAATATGCCAGAATAGTACCAACCCTTGCATCACCAGAGCCAGTATTAATCTCCCGTTACATATGGGGATTAATCGGAGAGATTAGACATGTAGTCAAGGCAGCTAGACCTCAAACTATAGAAGAAGCTGTAGAACTAGCTAATACCTTAATAGATGAGTTAATCCGTACTAGAGAAGAAGACCAGAGGAGAAACCTAGTTCAGAGGTTTACCCAAGAATTTCGTTCTGGGAGTTATAACCATAGGAATATAGGTTCTACCTCTGCACCATACGGCAAGGTCTGCAAGAAAAAGCATTCGGGAAAATGCTCCATTCTTTGCAATTTCTGCAAGATGCCAGGACACAAGGAAGAAGATTGCAGGAGGAAAACCAGTAATGGACTATGCTTCGACTGTGGAGAAAAAGGTCACATCAAGCCGAACTGTCTGAAATTGGCTCCAGCTGCGAACAACAGGAACACTAAAAATGCTAGAGCATTCGTTCTGACTGCAGATGAAGCCAAGATGATTCCAGACGTGATAACCGGTATGTTTTTAGTTAATGATGTTTTTGCTAAAGTACTATTTGACTCTGGTGCAAACCAAAGTTTTATTAATACATCATTTTGCAAACTCCTTAATCCGTCATTAACTAAACTACCACAAGAATGTCTAGTAGAGACAGCTAATGGAGAAACAATTAGGATTTTTGAAATCTTGCAGGGAGCAAGAGTAGAATTTTTAAATCAAAAGTATTTTGCAAACCTGTATCTCATGAATCTAGCAGGATTTGATGTCGTATTAGGGATGGATTGGTTAATAGCCAATAAAGCCAGTATTTTATGTGATCAAAAGTCAATTCAAGTAAATTCAACAAAAGGTGAAAAGATCGCAATTAAAGGAGATAAGCCCTCTAGATCCATGAAATTCATCTCTGTGATGAAAACTGCAAGCTATATAAGAAAAGGATCTATAGTGTATTTGATTTCTATAATCACTAATACTAAAGGAAAAGAACTAAAAGATATCCCAGTAGTATCTCAGTTTTCAGATGTATTTCCAGAAGAATTACCAGGACTGCCGCCGGACAGAAAAGTGGAATTCAGAATCCATCTACTACCAGGAACAGCACCGATTGCCAAAGCACCTTACTGTTTGGCACCCGCCGAAATGCAAGAATTAAAGAAACAATTAGACGAATTGTTGGAGAAAGGATTTATACAGCCAAGCTCATCACCATGGGGAGCACCAATACTGTTCGTTAAAAAGAAGGACGGATCAATGCGTATGTGCATTGACTACCGTGAATTGAACAAGGTCACGATTAAGAATCGGTACCCATTACCGAGAATAGATGATCTGTTCGATCAACTGCAAGGAGCTCGATTTTTCTCTAAAATCGATTTAAGGTCAGGATATCATCAATTAAAGGTACAGGAAGATGATATTCCTAAAACCACATTTAGAACAAGGTATGGTCATTATGAATTTACTGTCATGCCATTTGGTTTAACCAATACCCCAGCCGCATTTATGGACATGGTGAACCAAATATTTAAGCCATATTTGGATAAATTCATAACTGTTTTTATAAATGATATTCTAATTTACTCTAAAAGTAAAGAGGAACATGCAAAGCATTTGCACGCACTTTTGAGTCTATTAAGAAAGGAAAAGCTTTATGCTAAGTTTTAGAAGTGCGAATTTTGGTTAGAGCAGGTACAGTTTCTTGGACACTTAGTTGATCATGAAGGAATTAATGTGGATCCAACAAAAATCGAGGCGATTACCAAATGGAAAACCCTTGAATCACAAACCGAGGTTAGAAGTTTCTTAGGATTGGCCGGTTATTATAGAAGATTTATTCAAGATTTTTCTAGAATAGCCATTCCTTTAACTAAGTTAACCTGTAAATCCATTTAGTTTGAATGGGGACCAAAGCAAGAAGAAGCCTTTAGAATTCTTAAGCATAGATTAACCCATGCACCCATATTTGCGTTACCATAAGGAACTGAAGACTTTGTAGTCTATTGTGACGCTTCTAAGATAGGTTATGGATGTGTGTTGATGCAACGTCAAAAGGTTATAGCTTATGCATCTAGACAACTTAAGAATCATGAAGAGAATTATTCAACCCATGATTTGGAATTAGGAGCTATAATTTTTGCTCTTAAGATTTGGTGACATTACCTTTATGGTAGTAAGTTTACCATATTCACTGATCATAAAAGTTTAAGGTATCTTTTTGGGCAAAAAGAATTGAATATGAGACAAAGACGCTGGATGGAGATGCTTAGTGATTATGATTGTGATATCCAGTATCATGAAGGAAAAGCAAATGTAGTAGCAGATGCTTTAAGCCGAAAGTATCATGAAAAGCCAAAAAGGATACGTTCTCTTAAATTAAATCTGCAAGTAGATTTAAATGATCAGATAAGAGAAGCATAAGAATCAGTAATCAATGATGATACTGAAAAATTAAAAGGTATGCTAAAGGAATTAGAACAAAGAACGGATGGAATTTGGAGATTACATAAAAAGAGAACGTGGATACCTAAGTTAAGAAACCTACGTCATCGTATATTAGAAGAAGCCCATAAGTCTAAGTATACGATGCACCCAGGAAGTGATAAGATGTATCAGGATTTAAGAAAGAATTTCTGGTGGATAGGAATGAAAAAGGACATAGCAACCTATGTTTCTAAATGTTTAACTTGTTCACAAGTCATAGCTGAACACCAGAAACCCTCAGGACTATTGCAACAGCTAGAAATGCCAGTATGGAAATGGGAGTTGATAACAATGGATTTTGTTACTAAATTACCCAAAACAAAGAAAGGAAATGATACAATCTGGGTGATTGTAGATAGGCTAACCAAGTCAGCTCATTTCCTACCAATGAAGGAAACTTTTAGTATGGAACAGTTAGCTAAATTATATGTAAATGAAATCGTTTCATTACATGGAATACCTTTATCAATTGTGTCTGATAGGGATAGTCGTTTTACCTCTCATTTTTGGTTAAGTTTCCAAAAAGCCATGGGAACCAAGTTGAATCTAAGCACAGCTTATCATCCTCAAACAGACGGACAAAGCGAAAGGACAATTCAGACGATGGAAGACATGCTTAGAGCTTGTGTAATTGATTTCGGAGGTAAGTGGGACGGTCATTTACCTTTAATAGAATTTTCTTATAATAATAGTTATCACACTAGTATCAATGCTGCACCATTCGAAGCACTTTATGGAAGAAAGTGCCGAACCCCAGTCTGTTGGGCAGAAATTGGGGAAAAGCAACTATCTGGACCTGAGATAGTGCAAGAAACCACCGACAAGATTATTCAAGTCAAGGAACGACTGAAAGCAGCACGTGATCGACAAAAGAGTTATGTTGATAACCGACGCAAACCGTTGGAATTTCAAGTAGGAGATAAAGTATTGTTAAAAGTCTCTCCTTGGAAAGGAGTGGTAAGATCCATCAAATGGGGAAAGCTAAGTCCCAGGTATGTTGGAACTTTTGAGATTATTAAAAGAATAGGACCTGTAGCCTATCAACTACAACTGCCAGAGGAAATGGCAGGAATACATGATGTATTTCATGTATCTAATCTCAAGAAATTCCTAGCCGATGAATCACTGGTAGTACCTCTTAAGGATATAGAGGTAAATGAACAACTAAAGTTTGTAAAAAGGCCTTTACAGATTTAAGATAGGAAAGTCAAGAATCTCAAGCATAAGTGACTAGTTCTGGTCAAAGTGAAGTGGGACTCCAAAAGTGGACCTGAGTATACATGGGAGCTTGAATCTGAAATGCAAAGGAAATATCCACACTTGTTCTAGTAGATCTCGAGGACGAGCTCTAAAACAAGGTGGGGAGGATGTAACAATCCTCAAGAAAACCGACACCCTCGAATATTTTTTCGACACCCTAATATATTTTAAAATATCCCAATATGTCTTAAAATACACCCCATACGTGAAAACGGGCCCTGAATACTTTAAATATTATTAAATTTAATTTAAAATTGAATTTTTAAGTTGAGGCGGGCCACGTAAGCCCCACCCCAACCTTCACGCGGGCCGCGTGAACTTAAAACATGGCGCGACCCTGGGCCGCCACCTGGCCCAACACCCGACAACCCTATAAGCTGACCCAGCCAAGCTACGACCTTGACCGGGTTTGACGCGGGCCGCGTAACCCTATGTCTACATTTACGCGGGCCGCGTAAAAGTCCAGATGAGGCACTATAAGTAGCAGGCAACGGGTTTCATTCAAAATCACTCAAATCTTTCTTTCTAAATGTGAATTTCTGATAATAGGTTTTATACTCAGGTATAATACCCCCCCTAAATAGCGAAGTTCTGCTCCGTTGTAAGTATTATAACCCCTGGATACGTATTAGATACGCAACCCGATTGATCTAGGGTTCCGTAACGGCTGTCGTGGTTCTGCCCGACGTAGTCGTTGGAATGCCGTCTCGGGGAGGGTATTACTAATGTTAAAATGGGTTATTATACTAACGCGTGTGCATTTGTGTAAATTATAGATTGTCACCAAGAAAACCTTACGGGAAATCTAAGACAGCAATGTGAGTTGATCCGCTTTTTGTAAACCTTTTTGTGAACTGTTTTACAAAACCTCATAGGATTAATTATATATTAAGCAGTTATTGAGTATTTGTAAGAATACAATTATCATGAGTATGTTGGGGTTTTGTATACAAAATTTGTTACCACATGGTCAAGGAGTAACATTTCCAAAAGTCGGGTTTGACAGTACCATGGATGTTAATTGTTATGTCTTGGAAACAAATGTAATTGCGAGATCGCCCTCAATACTGTACACTGGGTTTTTATTAAACTTAATTAAACTAGGATTCACTCACCAGTATTTACCACTGACAAATGTTTTTAAAACGCGTTTCAGGTATCAAATTGTGAAAGCCAAATAGAAGCCAGCTGGACAGCACTGAAGGCTTAGAAAAGTGGCATTAAAGTTACCGAAAATAAAATAGATGTTTTTATTAAATAAAATAGGATTTATTCCTATGAAACGTGTGTACTATGAACTTGGGTTTATCCCATATGTTTAATATTATGGAAATGTGGTATTTTACTCTGATCAAATATTTCCTAACTACGGTCCTGATGAAAATTTCCGCTGCCAAATTAGACAATACACTATACCACTAAAACTGGCTCGCGGCCGCCTGTTCCCTGGGATTTGGGATCGGGGGTTGCGACACTAACCAAAGTGGTTCGACTATTCACAAGGACCTTTGGTACACACTTTAACTTCTGGGACTGTGCTCTCGCCTCGAATTTGGGCGAATGGCGCGCATACTTCCAGTTACAGTGTGATTTCAAGTCGTTGGAGTCATTCGAGACTTTGGTGAGAGTTTTGTAAAACCAAAATAGAGATCGGAACAAGTCGTCAAGGTTTGGGTTTCACCCCTAACTTAACAACTTCGTTCCTGTTTTGATAAAATACGGAAGAATTATGCGTCAAAGTATGGATTTCACTCCTGATTCAACGCAAATTCTCATGTTTACAGATAAAAATGTTGGTCGAACAAGCGATCTAGTCGAGAGTTTGCGGTTTTCACACCTAACTTAACAACTTCGTTCCTGTTTTGATAAAATACGGAAGAATTATGCGTCAAAGTATGGATTTCACTCCTGATTCAACGCAAATTCTCATGTTTATAGATAAAAATGCTGGTCGAACAAGCTATCTAGTCGAGAGTTTGCGGTTTTCACACCTAATCTAGAGTGCAGTGATAGTGTAGTGTAGGCGAGAATAGCGAGTAATAGCAAGTGATCTCGTACAAGACCCCTAAGGGTATGCACAAGTCAGTCTGTTGGTACTTAGACTATAGACTAGGTCGTTCTAAGACATCAACCTGGACTAGCTGGAGTCTTGCCCAATTCCCTAAAGTTATGGCTCTGATACCAATCTATCACACCCCAACCGATGCCGGAATCATCGGGGCGCGACACTGAGCAAAACAAATTGTTCAAAGAAATTCCATAACGACTAAATTACCAAATAGTTTAAATATTATGTCCCATACCATAACCCATAAGATAATCTAGTTATTACAGACAGAGATATTCTTCAAACAAATAAAACATGTTCCGACAACTCAGATTTTCAGAAAAAATAAATTGTCTTTGTTTCTAGACTCTTTCCTAGCCTCGATTTCACAGCAAGCCAAGCATTCTAACATCTTAAGCACCTGCCACATACGTTAAAGTAAAAGTCAATACACATAGTGTAAAGGTGAGCATACAAGTTTAATAGATATAATAGAGTTCGAAATTGTTTACGCATAACCAACACGTACAATGAGGGAAATGAAGCATGTAAGTTATCGACATTATCCTATCAATACCAATGACTGCGGGTTGACTGCGCAAGGCAATTCGTAATACATATTCACCACTGTGAATCATGTGATTAATTGTCCTTAACAACCCCTGAGTGAACAGGTGCTGAGTCCAAACTATAGTACTATCGTTGCTAAGGCAGGTAGACAGCAATCCATGTGTAAACATAACAAACAAGCAATCATTGAGTCATGTATACATGCAGTAGTGGTTAGCGTTAAAAGTATTTCGTAGTGTGTTCGATGTGATTTAGAATAAGTAACGTATGTAACACCCAAAAGTGCGTAAAGCAAAAAGGGTTCGAGTATACTCACAGTGATGTTGGATTGAATGGAGCGTTGGAGCGAGTTTAGCCTGATTAGAACAATAGCATAACGATAAGCGATGCGTAAAACGATGCAAGTGTACCAAGGATCGGATGGTAATCTGATCGGGTGGCAATCCGATCGGATGGCCAGTCGATCGGGTGGCAGTCCGTTCGGATGGTCACCCGGTCGGATGGCCATTTGATTGGATTGTCACCTCGTTTGGTGAGGATGTGTTTGTGCATGATCGTTTGCCTTTTGAAGTTTTCGTTGTAGCATTTTGAAAATAGAGAAGTATCTCTACCTTTCAGGTCGGTCGATCGAACGGCCGTTCAATCGGGCAGCAATCCGATTGGCGAGACTTCTCAAATTGAGAACAAGTTCACAGCAGGACGGTCACTCGATCGGATGGCTATCCGATCGGGTGGCAATCCGTACGTACTGAACATGTTGAAAATTGTTTAAATATCCAAGTCCCAAATGTCACACGATCGGACGGTCACTCGATCGGATGGCTATCCGATCGGGTGGTAATCCGTTTCAACGTTCAGAACCTTTGAATAGTTTGGAAAATATTTTAAGTATGGAACCAACTGCAACCCGATCGGATGGCCGATCGATCGGGTGGCAATCCATCCCGACGATCCGTTCGTCTTGTCACTTGATTCCCTTTGAAGTTTTGTAGTGTTTGAATGAGATATTTTGATAACATGCTTGAACATCAGAAACCTATCTCGGCCCAAGTGACCCGACCGAACAAGAATCACCCTATTCCGACCGGTTCACGGTTCAAGTCGGTAGTTCATGTTCAAACCTGAAGTCAATATCTCTTGGATAGAATTCAGATCTGGAACTAATACATCACCAAGAATGGGTAGAAGATCAGAACGAACTCCGATTCCATCGGGTTTGAGTGCATTGAGTGTAAAAGAGTTGAAAGAAAGTTGGAAAACCTTCTCTCAATCCTTTCACTCATGAATTCGTGTAGATCTAACTGAAATCACTGATAAATGTTGTGGAAATCCTTTAGATCTAAGTTGTTCTTGGTGGAATGAAGCCAAACATTGAAGTTCATATGAACTCCATGATGACATCACCCTAGAACACCTCAAATCCGGTGATTTCATGGTTAAAAGTTAAGATTCAAAAGATAAAAAGGTGTAGGAGTGCGTGTAGATCAAGAAAGTACAAGATTTAGGTTGAAAACTTACAAGAATCAAAAGAAATCGAAAGAAATGAAGGCTGGAGCGACTTGAATCGAGTGAGAGCTGTCACATCAACTGATGTGACATATGAGGGGTATTTATAGGGTTTCCTAAAATGGAAAGGAGGAAGAGGCTGGTCGATCGGGTGGCAGTCCGATCGGGTGGCAACCCGATCGGATGGCAATCCGACCGGATGGCCACTCGGTCGGTTGGCCACTCGATCCACGAGTCCGGCGCGATGAGTTTTATCATTTCGATTCGAGTGTTGAGCGTTGCGATGCGATTCGAGAGAGCGATGCGATAGATTTACCCATTAAATTACTTTTAATCCCAACTACTATATCTAACATACAATCACTATAATTAACTTGCGTTTAGCGTTTTCGATTTGATTGTGATGCGATTGAATTGCGATTGCGATTAACACCTCAACATAAATATAACATGCACAAATAACACATAAATAACACACACACGTAAAACAATAACCAGAACACATAATTCGAGTAGCGAATGCGATGGAGATAAGCGATAAGTCGATTAAACATGCGATTAATAGCGATTAAACCTCGATTATTAACAAGTACTCCACATAATACAACTAACGCGATAACATAAATAGATTATCTACAAGTCAAAGAAGTCAAAACAGGAGTTGAGCGAGGAGTGACAGATCGCAATTAGCAATCTTGTCTTCCTTTGACTTCAATCTTGACTTTGACTTTGACTTCTGAAACACGGGGTGTTACAAGTCAAGGTTGACAGAAGCTCCGAACTTGATGTGTTGGCTTTTTAGAAAGCCAATGAGTTTGTGTATCCCGCACTTGCGAGAATGGCAAGAGACTTTTTGACCCTTCTGATATCTACTGTAGCATCGGAGTCTACATTCAATGCAAGTAGAAGAGTACTTAATGAACATCAAATTTCACTTAGCAAAAATACTTTTGAGGCTCTCATAAGCACAAAGATTGTTTATTTGGAGATTATTGTAATGTCTTTTCTCTTGTTTTTTCTATGTTTTTTTTGCATAGTATTCTATTAATGTTATTTTGTATATTTGTTTGTACTTTGTAGGTTCGAACCAACTTAGTGTAGATGAGTCATAGAAGATATAATGTCGCTTGACATTATCCGTGAATCAGATGCTTCAATTTCTGTGAACAATCCTAAGGTATCCACTCCAAATGATTCAAGTAGTGTTGCTTGTTAAAAATCAGAGAACATCCTAAGGTACCCACTTTAAATGTTTCTAGAAATTTGGCTTGATAAAACTTTATGAATGAGTTTATGTCAAATTGTTCATGCCTAATATAACTATAATTATTTGTGTGTAGGTTTGTTTGTTTGGAATTGAAGATCTTGAGAAAAAAGACACATGGGAACTTGAAAGTTGAAACTATTTGGATATCATGATTAGACTTTTATGGCTTTTGTTTCTAAGTTTGTCAAGACATTATGTGTTTATGCATGTTTTATGACTTTTGTGAACTTTTGGCTACTAAATTTTCACTAAACAGGTTCCTTAATCGTTAATTTCAAAATTTTCAGATGGCCATAATGAGTTTTATTTTAACGTTTAATGTCTTGAAAAAATATAAAATTCACAGAACCCTCACTGTTGAACCGACAAAACTAATTGAAAAGACAGATTTGTAAATGTTTATAAAATCAAAAGTGTCAAAGTTTTGTTATCTTGAGGGGTAGAGAGCTTAAAAGAAAAATGTGAAGCAGTAATGGATGGCGAATTGATGTGATTCTCATTGGTTGGTTAATGTTTCTTTCTTTAAAAACAAAAATCCAAAATATGTTTTGATTTTAGGGGGAGAAAATTTTTTGAGAAAATACAAAAACATATTAAAGTACAAAAGGTACAAAAATATGAAAAAGACAAAAAGAGTTTTTGTGTATAAAAGAGGAAATGATAGTTCTTCAGTAGACTATCACAGTATGCTAAAGAAATGCAATGTTCAAAAGTTTTAACAGGTCTCACTGATGATTTGCCAGTTGGCTTCGCACATTCAGTAAATTGTTTCTGAGATATAAACATAAAGAAAACTTCTTAATAAGTGGCTTAACATCTCTTGGATATATAGTCTTAGTACACCGAAATTTCGTTTGAGAGATTGCCTGATTCTGAGATACTAGGTCTTTATAGATAATTGATATATGGGGTATTATACAAGTTCTTCTGATTTTGCATCAGCAATGGCCAAGAACTTGTAGAATACTTTTGCTTAAAACCGTAAAAAACTTCATATAACTGAAAGTATCGAAAGATCTGACAATTGCAGTACAAAAGATTCCAAATATGGAACACCACATTTAAGTTGAGCCTTCATCTCTTTGTCTGTACGGTGGTACTAACCTGAGCTCTCAAGTGTCACACCCCAACCGATGGCGGAAACATCGGGGTGGGATGAACACATCGCTCAAAGCATCACAACGCTACTTGTTTCGATATAGATTTATCTGATTTTATAAAAAGTATCAAAATGCCATACAAAACCAAGACATAGACAAAATTGTATCAAGACATCACAAAATTCAAACATGATTTAAAATATTGTTTTTCTAAGATGAGTTTCTAAGGTCATCCTAGCTTGATTTCTTGTTTTCTTCACCTATCAACCTACAACATGCATTAAAATTAAATCAACAAAAATGTTGGCGAGTATACAAGTTTAATACATAACATATATAGTTTAAAACTCGTGTCCAACATTATAACATATTAAAAGTTTCAACATGCTAGCTAGCGTAGCCAATATGTTAACTGAAGTCTCCAACGTGTTAACTGTGCCTTTACTGCATCGTTGCACGAAGAGGAGGTAAAAGAATCAAACTCAACAATAACCCAAGTCTCAAGGGCGGTGCGTTAACCCTATAGCGCTATAATTGTTAAGGTGGCTAAACATAAGATTCAACGTTCACATAGCATATAAGACTCACAAGTGTCACAAGTATCATGTTTTCATGTTCGATAACGGACAGTGTATGTTTCAAACAAGTTTCAAGTGTCACGTGTTTTTATATATAATACATGTTGCATCCGAAAAGTGTTTAAAACAAAAAGGGATTGAGTATACTCACAGTGGGTGCTTAGAATCTAAACACAATCGGATTGGATCGCAGGGAGCTCTGGATCAGCCTGCGTGCGTGAATAGAGCATAAGTCCTCTAAATGCTGACCCGGTCGGGAACAGAGTGTCGAACAATGCAAAATCGAGTTAAAGTGCCCGACAGACTATCCAAGCGGATGGTCATCCGGACGGATGGCCATCCGGGCGGATGGCCATTCGAAAGGATGGGTTCCATCCGATCGGATGGTAATCCGAGCGGATTACCATTCGAACGGATGGCCATTCGAACAGTATGTGGGTGTCTGTGAACTGTTTAAGTTTTTGATGTTTTGATCATAGTGCCCTACAAAACAAACAACAACTGTTATCATAGGCAGATCATCTGGACGGATGGTCATCCGATCGGATGGCCATCCGAACAGATGGCCAGTGTGTGAAGTTTCGTAAAATTTCTTAGTAAATGTTTTGTGTTAACGGAGACGGCATGACGACGTGTCAAGCAACGGAAACACACCAGATCCAGTTCACTTGTTCGGATGGGTACCACCCCTTCGGACAGACGAACTGCTTTTTTGGTGAAATTTCATGTTTGACCCGTTAATCGGTCCATCTTTTTGGTGGGAATCAGTTTTCAAGTCGGCTCTCTACTAAAGAAAAAGTCGAGAGTCTGTTATGAGTCTGATTTCACCAGTGTTTTGTATAAATCAGAGAGGAGTTCATAAATCAGTTGTAAAAGCGTGAAAGTTTATCAGATCTGAGCCGAAAACATGCGAAAATCCTCTAGATCTGGTGTGAAAATGTGAAAATCCTTTAGATTTTGTACAAAAGTTGTGAAAATCCTTTAGATCTGGAACCAATCTTGGTTAAATGTTGCTCCACAACGGTTTGCATAAGCAACCGAGTGGAATCACCTTCAAGAGGCCCAAATTAGTTGGTTTTCGAGAAAAAATTAAAGTGTTCGTGTGATTTTGATGAAGAAGATAGGGTAGAAGTGATAAATGATGAAGATTAAAGGAGTTTTGAGGTAAAAAGCTTACAATTTGGCCTTGAATCGCGAATGAAAGCGTCTGAGAGCGTGTGAGAGAATGGCAGAGTGAAAGGTGAGAATGAAGGGTTAAGTGCCCTATTTATAGGTGATAGTGACAGGCTCAGACGACTGGGTTAAGTCGGTGGAGAAGGGCAGTCGATCGGATGGCATGTGTCGGATGGATTCCGGTCGAATGGCGGTTGTCGGATGGCGTCCGGTCGAATGTCCATCCAGTCGGATGCTCATCCAGACGGATGGTCATCAGATCGGATGTCCATTCAGACAACTGGTTCGCGTTTGTTAGTTTTCCGACTTTGGTTCGTTTTGCGAGCGAGGTTAAGGGTTGCGTTGCGTATTATTGTGGGTTGCCATTACACATAGTATTATTATACTTGGACGTTCATAATGTCATAAATAACAAGAGTAATTTCGTGTTTTTGGGTTCGCGTCTCAACTTAGTTTCTCATTCATTAAGTATCAAAGCATCACATAGAGTCAAGAATCTAGGATAATTACATCGTTCACATATATAAGAAGAATCACAAAAGCATCACATAGAGTATAAGTTTCACACAGTTTAACACAAAATTAAGATTCAAATAGTATCATTTCTCACTATGATCGACCGTCTCGAGTATAAAAGCATAACAGAATAGGAAGTACGACAAGACTTGCCGAGATAATAAAGTATCAAAACGCAGGGCGTTACAGTCTCCCCTCCTTTAGGAGATTTCTTCCCCGAAATTTAAGATGAAGACTGAACAAAGAGCTGTGGATACTTGGCTTTCATTTCAGTCTCGAGTTCCCAAGTGAATTCGGCGCCACACTTTCATTCCCATCAAACTTTGACTATGGAAATTTTGCTGTGCCTTAGCTGCTTGGTACCTCGGTCCATGATTTTGACCGGTTTCTCCACAAAATGAAGAGTCTCATTTATTTGCAAGTCTTCGATGGGAACCTGAAGTTCCTCATCTGCTAAGCACTTCCTGAGATTAGAGACATGGCATGTCGGATGCACGTTGCTGAGCTCTTAGGGCAAATCGAGTCGGTAAGCCACTTTGCCAATCCTTTCGAGTATCTTGAAAGGACCCACATAGTTGTCACACCCCGACCCGCAGCGGAAAGGTACGGGGCATGATGATTGCCCATAGCTCATGACAACTAATTATTGTTTCAATATTTAAAGCATATCCATTTAAATAGTCACATAACATCTAATAATCAAAATTGTTCATACATTGTTCAAAACAAACATATCTAGATTTGTATTTATTTTCCTAAGGCCCATGCTACGTGTCCACATCACTTGATCATCAACTTTGAAAACCTGCACCACGTTAGAAAAATATATTTTTGGGTCAACAAAATGTTGGTGAATAATTTCCTCCTTTTTTATAGAAAACCGTTTTATATTTATTTATTTAAAAAAAATATATATTTTTAACATACACCTCAAGGTTAGTGTGTAAATGGTCTCATATCATCAACATGGTCAACATATCCATAAATCCAAGTTTACCAAACAAGAATACACCATCAAACAATAACACAACCAACCAAAATAAATAGACTCCTGATAATAGCGTGCATTAGGCTCAAGCCCCGAGGAGCGAGTCTAATATCGTTGGCGATACTAGGCTACAACCCATGGTCGTGGGGAACCTAGTCAACCGTGGATCCACTAGACACAATAACATGCAATAGACTTGACATCCGATAGCATATAGAATAATAGAATACACATAAGACGTTCACATAATAACACTTGATCATAGCATGTTAAGTAAATCGAAAAGTGTAACGTGATGCACCCCAAAATTTGAAAAGTTAAAAAGGGGAAAGTGGAAGAAATTACTCACAGATTGCGCAGAAATGTTCCACGAGAAATACCGCACGAACTGGAATATGTGGGACTCTAAGATAATAACCGTATTGTAAATAATAGACATACTAAACGAAAGGATAACCTAGTGATTTTAGGAAATTGGGTTCTCCTATTTGGGGACTTGGAAATATATAAAATCATATTCGTTCAACAAAGAAATAACCAAAACAATAGTTATATATGTATTAGAATTTTATTAAAACGACAAAATTATAAAATTACCATTTTAATGGCTTTCAAATATTTGACAAAGCTAATAATTAAATAAGTTTTTTTTTTGGAAGGAGACTTTCTCTGTACAAGACCGAATTGGTCTCCGGGATCATGTCAAAGACATTTCCCCGTCAGCCCCGCTCTTCCGGACGCGATGTTCGATCGGGCCCCGGCCGTTGCGCAAGCTGACTTCCGCCCGAAAACCATACTGCCCCCACACGAGAGACTCGCTGGGGTAACAGCTGGGTAAAACCGGGTTGCCCTCAGGACCGCACCATGCCTCGGTAGGAACGATCCATCATTGGGACTCCCACCCCCCGTATGCCGCAGCCGGGAGTCAAACCGGCGACCTCCAAGGAGGAAGCCGGCCCAACTTAACCCAAGTGGGGATACCCAACTGGGCTAGGAGTTCATGAACACATCTATCATATATAATAGATTTAATGATTTATTGATTGTCACAAATTTTTAATTTAAAAACAATAATTTTATAATGGGAATGATTTGTACAACAATTTCACCCATTATTTAATTGCATAATAGTTATCAAAAATTATAGAAATACTCTATAACAATTATACACCCTCTAAAAATTAGTAGGAATATTTATAAATTTTATGTGTGACACTCTTGTATTTTAAATAATTAAAACACACACACATATATATATCCATTTTATATTTATGAACTCCCCAAAAATTAAGGAACAATTCTATATCAATAAAATATTTGTTTAATTTATTGGAAATTATCTTGTATTTTTATTTGATCTATCTAATGATTAAAACATAAATAATTCACCAAAATTCGAATTGATATGTAAAAATTCCCAAAATGTACACACAATATACTAGTATGATATTTAACAATATTATACTTTCAATTTCATCAAAACACAAGTATAAATCTAAAAGCCCCAAATTCTATGCATGAAGAACCCTAATTTCAACTAAAATTTAATTAGGATAAATTAGCCTTCTATCACTGAAATTCATAGAGGGTTTTTGTAGAGAATGAAAAACTAAGCAAGTTGGGCTTTGGAATCACCTAAAAAGATTGAGAATTGAATGAGATATCGTCCGCACAAGTTACAAGCCCTAGAATGTTCTTCGATCAAATTCACGAGATTTAGTGGATGAAATGAAGGAATTTCAATGGGGTTTTGCATGGTTTGATCAGAGCTTCAAGTGGTATAGGTTTCATTACCCAATTTCACGATTTTGATAAGAACCCGGTTCGTGTTCTTGAAGGTTACCAATGGTGATTTTGATTTCACAAAATTAAGTCATGTTTTGATAATGATCGAATGATTGGTTTGTTCGGATGTTTATTATCCATAAATTAATTCACCATGTAACAGATTTGAAGAAGAAACGTTGCGTATTAATAAAGAAACCGATTCGGGTCACATAGAGTTCTAACTTCGCGAAGGATAAGATGAACAGCTTCAGGTTTCAAGACTAGTTTAAATATTAGACGAGCTGGGTTTGTATGCGTCATACGTTGTAGCTCAGTTGGTTACTGCCTTAAGGTATAAGGTGTTGGGGCGTGTGTTCGAATCCCGTCCCACCCTTTTTTTTCTTGTTTCACTAAAACTACAGTGTTATAATATGACTGTGAAGACGTGATTTTTAACAGCAAGTGGCCACTAGCTCAGTTGCGTAGCACGGTGTTTGGGTTCTGTATTGGCCTGTGTTTGAATCCTGGGTTAGACTGTTTCTTTTTATTTTTTTTAATTATCTATTTAACAGGTTTCAGTAATACCACTTTGGTCCCTCTAGTTGTTATAATCTTCTAACTTTATTAACTCATTACACTAACCTAGTTAGTGTAGATATCATATAACACTAGCAAAGAACCTAACCTAGTTAACTATGTTCTTAAACAAATAACAAACGAAGGTAACTGAGTTTGCTAACCTAGTTAGTTAACTCCCTTTTAAGATAACTAACTGAGTTAGCTGGGTGATTTATTTTAATTTTATAGTTTTCATTAGTTACGAAAACAACCCCTTAACTTGTAACTTTATTTAACTAACCAATCTAACTTCGTTAAAGCTTCCTTTATATAAATCTAACCAAACTAACTAAGTTTCTTATAAAGTTAACGTTTCTCATTCATTTTTAATCCAATGCGATACGTAACGATTTAATAAATAAATAAATAAAATATATATTAAAAATCCTTATTTTTATCTTATTGATAAAGGTCTGATTTTACAAATCCGGGTCGGATCTCGGAGGTCCGATTTTGACGGATGTTACAATAGTGAGGGGCAAGCTTTGCCTTTTTACCAAAAAGTATCACTCCTTTCCATGGGGATACTTTAAGTAGAACGTGGTCTCCAACATTGAATTCCAAAGGCTTGTGCCTTTTGTCAGCATAGCTCTTTTGTCTACTTCTAGCCTTGAGCAAGTTGTCGCGGATTTGAAGAATCTTATCCGTCGTTTCTTGAATGATCTCAAGGCCAGTAAGTTGCTTGTCACCAATCTCATGCCAACTGATGGGAGATCGGCACTTGCGACCGTATAAAGCTTCGAAGGGAGCCATCTGAATACTGGAATGGTAGTTGTTGTTGTACGAGAACTCGATCAATGGTAAATGTACATCCCAATTACCACCAAAATCAATGACACAAGAATGGAGCATATCCTCTAGGGTCTGAATAGTACGTTCAGTCTGTCCATCCGTTTGAGGATGAAAGGCTGTACTAAGATTCAAGTGAGAACCCATAGCGGAATGAAAAGTTTGCCAAAGACGTGAAGTGAAACGACCATCACGGTCAGAGATTATGTCAATGGGTATACCATGACGACATATGATTTCATCAGTGTAGATTCGAGCAAGTTTCTCCACTTTGAAATCTTCACGAATACGAAGAAAGTGGGCTGATTTGGTCAAACGGTCGATGATTACCCATATGCTATTATGACCGGAAGGTGTACGAGGGAGTTTGGTTATCAAGTCCATAGCAATGCTATCCCATTTCCATACAGGGATTTTGGGTTGTTCGAGAAGACCTGAAGGACGTTGGTGCTCGGCCTTGACCTTCGAGCAAGTGAGGCATTTCGAAACGTAAGCGGCGATGTCCTTTTTCATACCAAGCCACCAATAAGACGTACGCAAGTCATGGTACATCTTATCTGCACCAAGATGAATAGAGTATCGAGATTTGTGAGCCTCATTCATAATGAGCTCACGAAGATTGTCGCGATCTGGCACCCAGATGCGATTGAGGTGTATTGAAGTCCATCAGACTTCGTTTCAAGCTGGTCTATCGAAGCACCTCGTATTTCTATGATTAGACTACCTTCGTTGGCTGACGAGTACTGAGCTTCACGGATACAAGCATGAAGATCGCTAGTGATCTGAAAACAGCGGATTCCACTAACATGAGTCTTACGAGTGAGAGCATCGGCCACGACATTCGCCTTGCCAGGATGGTAGTGAATCTCGCAGTCGTAGTCGTTAAGCAACTCTACCCATCGTCGCTGACTCATATTTAGTTCCTTTTGGTTAAAGATGTGCTGCAGGCTCTTATGGTCAGTGATAACCACACACTTAGTACCGTATAGGTAGTATCGCCAAATCTTTAACGCAAAAACAGCTGCGCCCAGCTCAAGATCGTGGGTAGTATAGTTTTTCTCATGTATTTTGAGCTGTCGGGAGGCATAAGCGATGACCTTGTCTCGCTGCATGAGAACACACCCAAGACCACGGTTCGAGGCATCGCAATATACCACAAAATCATCATTCCCATCAGGGAGAGCAAGTACAGGAGCGTTACAAAGTAGAATCTTAAAAGTTTGAAAAGATTCCTCTTGCTCGGGAACCCAAGCAAAAGGTTTCTCTTTCTGAGTCAACGAAGTGAGAGGAATGGCGATCTTTGAAAAGTCTGAGATGAATCGACGGTAATAACCCGCCAATCCCAAGAAGGAACGAATCTCAGATGCAGACTTAGGCGTGATCCAATTCTTCACTGCTTCAATTTTGGAAGGGTCAACATGAATTCCTTGCTTGCTAACAACGTGTCCGAGAAATTGTACTTCTTTAATCCACGTAATAGTTCTAATATAAGGCGTAAATGGCATTCATGATCAGCTCGGGTTTTCGAATAAATGAGAATATCATCAATAAAGACTATCACGAAACGATCCAAATAAGGTTTACAAACACGATTCATAAAGTCCATGAACATGGCGGGTGCGTTGGTCAAGCCAAAAGGCATAACTACGAATTCGCTTGTTAAGTTCACGGTAGTCGATGCACATGCGAAATGAACCATCTTTCTTTTTGACGAATAGCACAGGAGCACCCCAAGGTGAGGTATTTGGACGTATGAAACCTTTATCGAGTAGTTCTTGTAGTTGACTAGATAACTCTTGCATCTCAAAGTATGCAAGTTGGTAAGGAGCTTTGGCTACAGGAGTCGAACCAGGTATGAGATCGATACGAAAATCAACTGATCGAGGTGGAGGAAGCCCAGGAAGATCTTCAGGAAAGACATCAGGGAAATCACACACTACTCGAACATCACTTACGCTCTTTCCCTTGCCCTTTTCTTCCACTATGTGGGCTAAAAAGGAAAAGTACTGTTTACGAAAGCATTTATTCGCTTAAGTGCATGACATCAGTTTCAGTCCTCTAGAAGGTCGGTCTCCATAGACGTGTAAAGTATCACCAGACGGGAGAGGTAAACGAACGTAATTCTCGTGACAAGCGATTTCAGCATGGTTCTTACGCAGCCAGTCCATGCTTACAATGATATCGAAGCTACCCAATTGCATGGTGTCGCAACCCCTGATCCCTTATCTATCCCGGGAACGGGCGGACGCGAACTCAGAATTTTGGTGGTATCAGTTTGTTAATTTGGCAGCGGAAATTACATCAGGACCGTAGTTAGGAAATGGTTATCAGAGTAAAACCACCATATTTGATATTAATAACTACATGGGTAAAACCCAAGTTTCTTATTACAATACGTTTATAGGGATAAACCCTATTTTATTGAATTTAAAACATCGTGTTTTAGGTAACTTTTATAGCCACATTTTTCCCAAGCCTTCAGTGCTCTCCAGCTGGCTTTTTACTAATTGGCTGTCACATTGTGTTACCTGAAACGCGTTTTAAAAACATTTCTCAGTGGGAAATACTGGTGAGTGAATCCCAGTTTAATCAAGAAACATTTTATCAATTAAAACAGTATTGAGAGCGATCACATTGTTTATTTCTACACAATTACTCCATTAGTACTGTCAATCCTGACTTGTGGGTCATATTACACATTGGCTAACTCATTGTCCAATGGTAACGTATTGTCATCCCGACTTACTACTCACACTGTAGTAAATTTTGTATACAAAACCCCAACATACCGGCAGTAATTGAAGAACTACAAAGACTCAATCACCGCTTAATCACATTGTAAAACATTTAACGTTTTGTAAAATGGTTACTAAAATATTTACAAAAAGAGGATAAACTCACATTGCTGTCTTAGATTTTTCGTAAAGGTTTCCTGGTGATGATCTATAATTTACACAAATGTACACGCGTTAGTATAATAACCCATTTTAACATTAGCAATACCCTCCCCGAGACGGCATTCCAATGACTACGTCGGGCAGAACCACGACAGCCATTACGGAACCCAAGATCAATCGGGCAGCGTATCTAATACGTATCCAGGGGTTATAATACTTACAACGGAGCAGAACTTCGCTAATTAGGGGGGTATAATACCCGATTATAACTTCTACTACTCAGAAATTCGTTTAAGAAAGAAAGAAATGAACGACGGAAAGTGAAAACCCGATGCTTTCTTATATAGGTGCTGAAACTGGTTCTCACGCGGCCCGCGTAAGATAGGGGAAGGGCCTACGCGGCCCGGGTTGACTCCGGGTCAACGCGTTGCTGGGCTGATTCGACAACTAGCTATGCCGGGTGTTGGGCCACGTGGCGGCCCAGGGCCGTGCCAGGCCTTAAGTTGACGCGGACCGCGTCACGGTTGGGGTGGGGCTTACGCGGCCCGCCTCAGCCCAAAAATTCAATTTTTATTTATTTTTAATACTATTTAATACATTTGAGGCCCATTTTCGGGTATGGGGTGTATTTTTTGACATTTTAGGATATTTTAAAATATTTTGGGGTGTCGGAAAAATATTCGAGGGTGTCGGTTTATTGAGGATTGTTACATCCTCCCCACCTTGTTTTAGAGCTCGTCCTCGAGATCTACTGGAACAAGTGTGGATATTTCTTTTGCATTTCAGATTCAAGCTCCCATGTGTACTCAGGTGCTCTTTTGGAGTCCCACTTCACTTTGATCAGAACTAGTCTCTTATGTTTGAGATTTTTAACTTTCCTATTTTCAATCTGTAGAGGCCTTTCTACAAACTTGAGTTGTTCATTTACCTCTATCTCCTTAAGAGGTACTACTAGTGATTCATCAGTTAAACACTTTTTGAGATTAGATACATGAAACACATCATGTATTCCTGCCATTTCCTCTGGCAGTTGTAGCTGATAGGCTACAGGTCCTATTCTTCTAATAATCTCAAAAGGTCCAACATACCTGGGACTTAACTTCCTTCGTTTGATGAATCTTACCACTCCTTTCTAAGGAGAGACTTTCAACAATACCTTATCTCATACTTGAAATTCCAATGGCTTGCGTCGATTATTGGCATAGCTCTTATGTCGATCACGTGCTGCTTTCAGTCGTTCCTTGACTTGAATAATATTGTCGGTTGTTTCTTGTACTATCTCAGGTCCAGATAGTTGCTTCTCCCCAATTTCTGCCCAACATTATGGGGTTCGGCACTTTCGTCCATAAAGTGCTTCAAATGGTGCAGCATTGATACTTGTGTGATAACTATTATTATAAGAAAATTCTATTAAAGGTAAGTGATCGTCCCAATTACCTCCGAAATCAATTACACAAGCTCTAAGCATGTCCTCCATTGTCTGAATCGTCCTTTCGCTTTGTCCATCCGTTTGAGGATGATAAGCTATGCTTAGATTTAATTTGGTTCCCATGGCTTTTTGGAAACTTGACAAAAAATGAGAGGTAAATCGACTATCTCTATCAGAAACAATTGATAAAGGAATTCCATGTAAAGAAACAATTTCATTTACATATAACTTAGCTAGCTGTTCCATACTGAAAGTTTCCTTCATTGGTAGGAAATGAGCTGACTTAGTTAGCCTATCTACAATCACCCAGATTGTATCATTACCTTTCTTCGTTTTGGGTAATTTAGTAACAAAATCCATTGTTATCAATTCCCATTTCCACATTGGCATTTCTAATTGTTGTAACAAACCTGAAGGTTTCTGGTGTTCAACTTTAATTTGTGAACAAGTTAAACATTTGGAAACATAGGCTGCAATGTCCTTTTTCATTCCTATCCACCAAAAATTCTTCTTTAAATCCTGGTACATTTTATCACTTCCTGGATGCATCGTATACTTAGACTTATGGGCTTCTTCTAATATACGGTGACGTAGGTTTCCTAATTTAGGTATCCACATTCTCTTTTTATGGAATCTCCAAATTCCATATGTTCCTTGTTCTAATTCCTTAATCATACCTTTCAATTTTTCAGTATCATCCTTGATTACTGATTCTTGTGCTTCTGTTATCTGATCATTTAAATCTACTTGCAGATTTAATTTAAGAGAACGTACCCTTTTTGGCTTTTCATGATACTTTCGACTTAAAGCATCTGCCACTACATTTGCCTTTCCTTCATGATACTGGATATCACAATCATAATCACTAAGCATCTCCATCCAGCGTCTTTGTCTCATATTCAATTCCTTTTACCTGAAAACGTATCTTAAACTCTTATGATCGGTGAATATGGTAAACTTACTACCATAAAGATAATGTCTCCAAATCTTAAGGGCAAAAATTATAGCTCCTAGTTCCAAGTCATGGGTTGAATAATTCTCTTCGTGATTCATAAGTTGTCTAGATGCGTAAGCTATAACCTTTTGGCGTTGCATCAACACACATCCATAACCTAACTTAGAAGCGTCACAATATACTACAAAATCTTCAGTTCCTTCTGGTAACGCTAGTATGGGTGTATTAGTTAATCTTTGCTTAAGAATTCTAAAAGCTTCTTCTTGTTTTGGTCCCCATTCAAACTTAATGGATTTACAGGTTAACTTAGTTAAGGGAATGGCTATTCTAGAAAAATTTTGAATAAATCTTCTATAATAACCGGCCAATCCTAAGAAACTTCTAACCTCGGTTGGTGATTCAGGGGTTTTCCATTTGATAATTGCCTCGATTTTTGTTGGATCCACATGAATTCCTTCATGGTTAACTAGGTGTCCGAGAAACTGGACTTGTTCTAACCAGAATTCGCACTTTGAAAATTTAGCGTAAAGCTTTTCCTTTCTTAATAAACTTAAAAGTGTGTTCAAATGCTTTGCATGATCCTCTTTACTCTTAGAGTAAATTAGAATATCATCTATGAAGACAATTATGAATTTATCCAAATATGGCTTACTATTCGGTTCATCATATCCATAAATGCAGCTGGGGCATTGGTTAAACCAAATGGCATGACAATAAATTCATAATGGCCATACGTTGTTCTGAATGTGGTTTTAGGAATGTCTTCTTCTGTACCTTTAATTGATGATATCCTGACCTTAAATCGATTTTAGAGAAAAATCGAGCTCCTTGCAGTTGATCGAACAGATCATCGATTCTCGGTAATGGGTACCGATTCTTAATCGTGACTTTGTTCAATTCACGGTAATTAATGCACATACGCATTGATCCATCCTTCTTTTTAACGAATAAAATTGGGGCTCCCCATGGTGACGAACTTGGTTGTATGAATCCTTTTTCCAGCAATTCATCTAATTGTTTCTTCAGTTCCTGCATTTCGGCGGGTGCCAAACGGTAAGGTGCTTTGGCAATCGGGGACGTTCCTGGTAGTAGATGGATTCTGAATTCCACCTCTCTGTCTGGCGGTAGTCCTGGTAATTCTTCTGGAAATACATCTAAAAACTGAGACACTACTGGAATATCTTTTAGATATTTCCTTTTAGTGTTAGTGATTATGGAAATCAAATACACTATAGAACATTTTCTTATATAACTTGCAGTTTTCATCACAGAGATGAATTTTGTGGATCTAGATGGTTTATCTCCTTTAATTGTGATCGTTTTACCTTTTGGTGAATTTACTTGAATTGACTTTTGATCACATAAAATACTGGCTTTATTGGCTATTAACCAATCCATTCCTAATACAACATCAAATCCCGCCAGATTCATTGGATAAAGGTTTGTCATAAACTTTTGGTTTAAAATTTATATTCTTGCTCCTTGCAAGATTTCAGAAATCCTAACTATTTCTCCATTAGCTGTCTCTGCTAGACATTCTTGTGGTAGTTTAGTTAATGACGGATTAAGTAGTTTGCAAAATGATGTATTAATAAAACTTTGGTTTGCACCAGAGTCAAATAATACTTTAGCAAAGACATCATTAACTAAAAACGTACCAGCTATGACGTCCGGAATCATCTTGGCTTCATCTGCAGTCAGAACAAATGCTCTAGCATTTTTAGTATTCTTGTTGTTTGTAGCTGGGGCTAGTTTTGGACAGTTTGGCCTGATATGGCCTTTTTCTCCACAGTTGTAGCATAATCCATTACTGGATTTCTTCTTGAATTCTCTTCCTTGTGTCCTGGCATCTTGCAATAATTGCAAAGAGTAGAGCATTTTCCCGAAGGCTTTTTCTTGCAGACCTTGCAGAAAGGTGCAGAGGTAGAACCCATATTCCTACGGTTGTAATTCCCAGAACGGAATTCTTGAGTAAGCCTCTGTGCTAGATTTTTCCTCTGGTCTTCTTCTCTAGTACGGACTAATTCATCTGTCAAGGTGTTAGTTAATTCCACAGTTTCTTCTATGGTTTGAGGTCTAACTGCCTTGACTACATGTCTAATCTCTCCAATTAATCCCCAGATGTAACGGGAGATTAATACCGGCTCTGGTGATGCAAGGGTTGGCACTATTCTAGCATATTCAAAGAATAACTTTGTGTACCCCTTACTATCCACTCCATTCATCCTAAGGTTTAGGAATTTGTTTGCTTTTTGTTCCTTTTCATTAGGAGGGCAGAATTTCCTTTCTACCATATTCCTAAATTCTTCTCATTCCATATTGTAAACCTTATCACTTCCTCTTGATTGGAGGATAGTGTTCCACCATTCTAAGGCTGAATTCTTAAACAGATTGGAAGCAAACATTATCTTGTCCTCTTCCGCACATTTACTTATTTTCATAACAGCCTCAGTCTTTTCTATCCAGCGTAGAGCTGCAATAGGTTCTTCATTGCCCGAGAATTCTATTGGTTTGCAGGACCAGAATTCCTTATAAGAACAACCGTAAGACACGGTTCTTCTTCTTTTGGGAATGGGCACTTGAAGTACAGGGCCATTGTTCACGCTGTGTTCTGGTTCAATTGGTCGCTTACTGCCATGTTTACTTTTATTATTCGCTTCTTGAACCATTTGAATAATAAATGGCATTGCATCTATAATTCCTTGTGCCACTATGTGTTGGATAGCACTATTATCCGTTTGGTTTCCATTGTCATTGATGCTCGGATTCTCATTAATCACGTTAATGTTACTCTGGTTATCGTTATTCAGATTTCCTTGATTTCCTTCGTTGGCCATCTGAATTTTAAACATTTACCCCGTATTAATATCACAAAATAATATTTAATATAGTCAATCACATGACATGCATTGTTTTACCAAAAGCGTCGATCATTGCGGCTTTTACTCTATTCATATACTATTATGCATCTATTACACACTAGTACTGAAATAAAAATTACAATACCAACTGAAATAGAATTACACTAATAGTAATAGGCATCCGTACACACATATTTTATTTTATTATATTATTATTATTATTACTATTACTATTACCGTCTCTACCATCATATTCACGGATATGGATTTATCCAAAAATCCATATTGCGCTCATCGTATTTCCATACTAGTCGCTCTCCCACCTGTCTCATTCTCTCACTGCTTTCTAAAATTTCCTCCCCAAAAGTCCTAAGTTCTTGTACGTTTTCTGCACTCATTGGGGGTGCAGGTTCTAGGACTGGGTTCGGAATCTGGGGTGCGGGTTCCTGGTATAGGGGTGAAAGTGCCTGAAATTGGTAAGGATCTTCTAAGATCTCCCTAATATAATCGTCGTGGTAATAGGGATCTAAAGGGTCCATACCTGGGTAGGCTCCTATGTTCTGCATAGGTGTGTCTTCATGTATCGGGTAACGTTGCACATAGTCCCTAACGTCATCCCACCAGAGATCATAATTTGGGTCTAGGGGGTTTGGTGCAGGTACCCTAGGAATTTCTTCCGGATTGAAGTCATACATCTCTACTTGGTTTTCAGGGTTTTCTATCTCCATCGGTTGATCAGGGATTGGTGGCTGTGGTTGGGGTGCTATTATTTGCTCCAGATTAGGGTCAGCTGTAGTGGTGGCTAAGATATGGATGTTGGCTATACCCCTATTTATCATATCCTGTGCATAGGCATCTGTCTCTCTCTTGGCTGCTGCTAGTACCCTCTGATCTTGCAACTTTTTCATACGCTTCCTACGCTCGTGCGCCCCTCTGCTGAACCATCCCCTCTTTTTTGTGAGGAAATGGCTCTTCTGACTGAGCCTTAAACACAAAGATTCCTTCTTCCGTATCAGCAGAGTACCCTGAGAGGGCAGGCTGAGAAGAGGAGGTGCCTTCGCTTCTAGGCGAACCAGACAATTAACTGTACGCGTCAGATGGTCCTTGGTCGCTCATACTGTAAACTAACAAATAGTCAAATAACACAAAACACATAATCACATAAATTATTTCCTAACACAAAATTTAGATTTTAAGTGTCAGCAGAACACTTCTTTGGCTTAGACCAATGGCTAGGCTCTGATACCACCTTCTGTCGCAACCCCCGATCCCTTATCTGTCCCAGGAACGGGCAGACGCGAACTCAGAATTTTGGTGGTATCAGTTTGTTAATTTGGCAGCGGAAATTACATCAGGACCATAGTTAGGAAATGGTTATCAGAGTAAAACCACCATATTTGATATTAATAACTACATGGGTAAAACCCAAGTTTCTTATTACAATACGTTTATAGGGATAAACCCTATTTTATTGAATTTAAAACATCGTCTTTTAGTTAACTTTTATAGCCACATTTTCCCAAGCCTTCAGTGCTCTCCAGCTGGCTTTTTACTAATTGGCTGTCACATTGTGTTACCTGAAACACGTTTTAAAAACATTTGTCAGTGGGAAATACTGGTGAGTGAATCCCAGTTTAATCAAGAAACATTTTATCAATTAAAACAGTATTGACAACGATCACATTATTTCTACACAATTACTCCATTAGTACTGTCAATCCTGACTTGTGGGTCATATTACACATTGGCTAACTCATTGTCCAATGGTAACGTATTGTCATCCCGACTTACTACTCACAGTGTAGTAAATTTTGTAAACAAAACCCCAACATACCAGCAGTAATTGAAGAACTACAAAGACTCAATCACCGCTTAATCACATTGTAAAACATTTAAGGTTTTGTAAAATAGTTACTAAAATATTTACAAAAAGAGGATAAACTCACATTGCTGTCTTAGATTTTTCATAAGGGTTTCCTGGTGATGATCTATAATTTACACAAATGTACACGCGTTAGTATAATAACCCATTTTAACATTAGAAATACCCTCCCCGAGACGGCATTCCAATGACTACGTCAGGCAGAACCACGACAGCCATTACGGAAACCTAGATCAATCGGGCAGCGTATCTAATACGTATCCAGGGGTTATAATACTTACAACGGAGCAGAACTTCGCTAATTAGGAGGTATAATACCCGATTATAACTTCTACTACTTAGAAATTCGTTTAAGAAAGAAAGAAATGAACGACGGAAAGTGAAAACCCGATGCTTTCTTATATAGGTGCTGAAACTGGTTCTCACGCGGCCCGCGTAAGATAGGGGAAGGGCCTACGCGGCCCGGGTTGACTCCGGGTCAACGCGTTGCTGGGCTGATTCGACAACTAGCTATGCCGGATGTTGGGCCACGTGGCGGCCCAGGGCCGTGCCAGGCCTTAAGTTGACGCGGCCCGCGTCACGGTTGGGGTGGGGCTTACGCGGCCCGCCTCAGCCCAAAAATTCAATTTTTATTTATTTTTAATACTATTTAGTACATTTGAGGCCCGTTTTCGCGTATGGGATGTATTTTTGGACATTTTATGATATTTTAAAATATTTTGGGGTGTCGGAAAAATATTCGTGGGTGTCGGTTTATTGAGGATTGTTACACATGGGTATGAGGTCAATAGTGAAAACATGATCGTTAAGAGTCAGGGAACAATCACGGAGAATAGAATCTACTAGAATAGACTTACCATCGGCAATCTTGACTGAGAACGACTTAGGTAGTTTAGAGCGTGCACAGTTTAACAAAGATTCAAATTCAACGGACACAAAGCTTTTGTCTGCACCAGTATCAAATAGGATCAAAGCGTAAAGATCATTAACGAGAAATGTACCATTAACGACGTCATTGTCGTTCTGAGCTTGCTTGGCGTTGATGTTGAAAGTACGTCCTCTCGGGGCTTGCTGCTGTGGCTGCTCTTGATTCAACTGAGGGCACTGAGGACGGAGATGAGTGGTATCACCACACTTGTAGCAGGCTCGTGCATTGTTTGCTGGCTTGGGGTTCTGAGGAGCTGGTTGAACTTGCTGAACTTGGTTGGTCTGGCGACAGTAGGGAGCAGTGTGACCATAACGGTTACAGGAGGTACAGTGGCGACATGCAGAGTTAGCAAGGTGATGATAGTGACAGGACTCGCACTTAGGATGAACCCCCGTGTATGACTTCTTGGTGTTATCAGGAGAAGCAGGGTTGGGAGTTACAGCAGGTACAATTGCATTGCAGCCAGAGTTTTGAGACTTTCGTTTCTTGTTCTTGCTGCCACTTGATTGCTGGGTAATCTGGTTAGTTGGTATCGAGGGGACAGGTGAGCCAAATTGTTTATCAAGAACTCGGTTGTTGTTCAGACTAGCTGCAAGTCGGTAAACTTCTTCGATGGAGTCGAGCTGAGCTGCTTCAATAGAGTCACGCATGGCAGGGGGTAACCCATGAATGTACTTCGTGATCATGCGTTTAGGAGTAGACACCAAGTGAGGTACGATTATGCTGAGTTGCTTAAAACGGGTAGAACTCGTCCTCAAGTTTCTGCTGCTCATGAGGAGGGGAGAATTCGAGCATCATCAGTTCCCTAACCTCGGCCCAAGGTAAAGCATAAGCTTCATCATTGGAGCGGATGTTTCTCTCATTGGTCCACCATTCCAAAGCTCTGCCTTGGAAAACACCGGTAGCACTCCTCATCTTAAGATGTTCAGGGCACTCGCTGTTAATGAAAGTAACTTCAATGCTGCCGAATCATTCCAACATTGTAGTCACTCCATCACTGCCCGTGAAAGGCTTAGGATTACAGGAGAAGAAGTGTTTGTAGTTGAAGCTCATAGGCTTATGCTGGAGTGCTTTCGAGTCAACAGAGGAGGGAGGAGTGTTTGATCCCTGGATTTCAGTGACAATTTTGGGAACAATATGTGCTATGTGATCAGCCATAAAAGACATCATCTTCTTTTGGGTGTTAGCCTTAGACCTCTTGTGTGGGTTGGAAAGGCGACTAGATGACATCTAGAGATTCAAACAGAGAATAGATGAGACTCGATCATAACGTGTTTGTTAAACTGATTCGTATCAAAGAGTACATCACATAGCATAATAAATGTTTCAAAATAGTATCACATAGCACATACTTTTCACTTAACATAGGAAGTTTCACTTTGTATCATATAGAATAACGAAAGCATCGTAAATTTAATTTGTTCACAAGAGATTATTATTGTTTTAGATTGCGAGATACATGCAAAGTGTGTGTAATGACTCTAACATGAGTGAAATAATAAGTATAAAACCACATAATAATCGAGATAACATAAAAGAGAGGCTCATAAAACATAGGATTGTTTCGGGTAGAGAAACGTCGACTATTCCAAAGTGAATCGAAGTCCTTTTTTCGAATTAAGGAAACGTGCTTTGGCCTAATAGACAAATATTCTCATCGATAAACGACTAACGGTATTTGCACTTCCAATTACTACATGTCCTTAATCGATATGGGAAATTCAAAACTTTGGCGAGATTGAAAATAAAAAAAGTGGGACTAGTTATCAAGATGCGAGTTTCACCTCTAACTTGGTAACATCGTACCCTAGTATGGCTGATACTTATCAAAAGATAAGACCACTAGAATATGAGATGGAAATTTCCTTCAAGGTTTGAATGTCACTCCTAACTTGAGGGTAATTTTTCGTGCAAAAATACAAGTATAGCTGATTGAAAGTCGTCATCAAAGGCGGGAATCATCCCTATTTTGATGAGTCGTTTCGTTTGTGTTACAAGAGTGTCTTCGAAGCATCCAAGTGTGTATTGTTTTAGCCTTAGGAAAGACATGTGTATTAAGAGACCAAAGAGAACAGATAGAAGCAATTAAGAGAGAATGCAAGTAGTTTTAAAGAACACATAGTGAGAATGTTCCTAAACTATAGACTAGGGCAAAGCATTCCTACTTATTCCTAATTCCCTATAGTTATGGCTCTGATACCGATCTGTCACACCCCAACCGATGGCGGAAACATCGGGGCGGGACGAACAAATCACTCAAAGCATCACAACACTACTTATTTCGATATAGATTTATCAGTTTTCATAAAAAGTATTAAAATGTCATACAAAACCTAGACATAGACAAAATTGTTTCAAGACATCACAAAATTCAAACATGATTTAAAATATTGTTTTTCTAAGATGAGTTTCTAAGGTCATCCTAGCTTGATTTCTTGTTTTCTTCGCCTATCAACCTGCAACATGCATTAAAATAAAATCAACAAAAATGTTGGCGAGTATACAAGTTTAATACATAACATATATAGTTTAAAACTCGTGCCCAACATGATAACATATTACAAGTTTCAACATGCTAGCTAGCGTAACCAATATGTTAACCGAAGTCTCCAATGCGTTAACTGTGCCTTTCCTGCATCTTTGCCACGAAGAGGAGGTAAAAGAATCAAACTCAACAATACCCCAAGTCTCAAGGGCGGTGCGTTAACCCTATAGCGCTATAATTGTTAAGGTGGCTAAACATAAGATTCAACGTTCACATAGCATATAAGACTCACAAGTATCACAAGTATCATGTTTTCATGTTCGATAACGGACAGAGTATGTTTCAAACAAGTTTCAAGTGTCACGTGTTTTTATATAGAATACATGTTGCATCCCAAAAGTGTTTAAAACAAAAAGGGATCGAGTATACTCACAATGGGTGCTTAGAATCTAAACACAATCGGAATGGATCGAAGGAAGCGCTGGATCAGCCTGTGTGCGGGAACAGAGCATAAGTCCTCTAAGTGCTGACCCAGTCGGAAACAGAATGTCGAACTGTGCAAAATCGAGTTAAAGTGTCTGACAGACTATCCGAGCGGATGTTCATCCAGATGGATGGTCATCCGGGTGGATGGCCATTCGAACGGATGGGTTCCATCCGATCGGATGGTCATCCGAGCAGATGACCATTCGAACGGATGGCCATTCGAACAGTATGTGGGTGTCTGTGAACTATTAAAGTTTTTGATGTTTTGATTATTGTGCCCTACAAAACAAACAACAATTGTTATCATAGGCAGATCATCTGGACGGATGGTCATCCGATCGGATGGCCATTCGAACAGATGGTCAGTGTGTGAAGTTTCGTAAAATTTCTAAGTAAATGTTTTGTGTTAACGGAGACGGCGTGACGACGTGTCAAGCAATGGAAACACACCAGATCCAGTTCACTCTGTCAGATGGGTACCACCCCTTCGGACAGACGAAATGTTTTTTGGTGAAATTTCATGTTTGACCCGTTAATCGGTCCATCTTTTCGGTGGGAATCAGTTTTCAAGCCAGCTCTCGACTAAAGAATGAGTCGAGAGTCTGTTTTGAGTCCGATTTCACTAGTGTTTTGTATAAATCAGAGAGGAGTTCAGAAATCAGTTGTAAAAGTGTGAAAGTTTATCAGATCTGAGCCAAAAACTTGCGAAAATCCTCTAGATCTGGTGTAAAAATGTGAAAATCCTTTAGATTTTGTATAAAAGTTGTGAAAATCCTTTAGATCTGGAACCAATCTTGGTTAAATGGTGCTCCACAATGGTTTGCATAAGCTACCGAGTGGAAACCACCTTCAAGAGGCCCAAATCAGTTGGTTTTCGAGAAAAAGTTGAAGTGTTCGTGTGATTTTGATGAAGAAGATAGGGTAGAAGTGATAAATGATGAAGATTAAAGGAGTTTTGACGTAAAAAGCTCACACTTTGGCCTTGAATCGCGAATGAAAGCATCTGAGAGCGTGTGAGAGAATGGCAGAGTGAAAGGTGAGAATGAAGGGTTAAGTGCCCTATTTATAGATGATACTGACAGGCTCAGTTGAATAGGTTAAGTCGATGGAGAAGGGTAGTCGATCAGATGGCGTGTGTCGGATGGCTTCCTGTCGAATGGCGGTTGTTGGATGGCATCCGGTCGAATGGCCATCCGGTCGGATGGTCATCCGGACAGTTGGTCATCTGATCGGATATCCATTCGGATAGCCGGTTCGCGTTTGTTAGTTTTCCGACTTTGGTTCGTTTTGCGAGCGAGATTAAGCGTTGCGTTGCGTATTATTGTGGGTAGCCATTACATATAGTATTATTATACTTGGACGTTCGAAATGTCATAAATAACAAGAGTAATATCGTGTTTTCGGGTTCATGTCTCAACTTAGTTTCTCGTTCATTAAGTATCAAAGCATCACATAGAGTCAAGAATCTAGGATAATAACATCGTTCACATATATAAGAAGCATCACATAGAGTATAATTTTTACACAGTTTAACACAAAATTAAGATTCAAATAGTATCATTTCTCACTATGATCGATTATCTCGAGTGTAAAGGCATAACAGAATAGGAAGTACGACAAGACTTGCCGAGATAATAAAGTATCGAAACGCAGGGCGTTACATCAGGGTCTCGCACAACCCAGATACAAATATCAGTTAGATATATTCACCTGTAAGATGAAATACAGGAAATCTTGATACGGGAGTATATTCTTGTCACCACCCCCGATCCCTGAGTTCCGGGAACGGGCGGCCGCGAGCCAGTTTCGGTGGTATCACGTATTGTCTAATTTGGCAGCGGAATTTTTCATCAGGACCGTAGTTAGGAAATATTTATCAGAGTAAAACCACCATATTTGATATTAATAATAACATGGGCAAAACCCAAGTTTCTTATTACAATACACTTATAGGGATAAACCCTATTTTATTGAAATTAATACATCGTTTATTAGGTAACTTTTATAGCCACATTTTTCCCAAGCCTTCAGTGCCCTCCAGCTGACTTTTTACTAATTGGCTGTCACATTGGGTTACCTGAAACGTGTTTTAAAAACATTTGTCTGTCGAAAATACTGGTGAGTGAATCCCAGCTTAATCAAGAAACGTTTTATCGATTAAAACAGTATTGAGAGCGATCACATTGTTTATGTCTACACAATTACTCCATTTGGTACTATCAATCCACTGACTTGTGGGTCATATTACACATTGGCTAACTCATTGTCCAATTGTAACGTACTGTCAACCTTGACTTACTACTCACAGTGTAGTAAATTTTTGTATACAAAACCCCAACATACCGGCAGTAATTGAAGAACTACAAAGACTCAATCACCGCTTAATCACATTGTACAACAATTAAGGTTTTGTAAAACATTCCAAAAAGTTAACAAAAAGAGGATAAACTCACATTGCTATCTTAGGCTTCTCGTAAGGGTTTCCTGGATATAATCTATAATTTATACAAATGTACATTGGTTAGTATCATAACCCTTTGAAAATATTAATGATACCCTCCCCGAGACGGCATTCCAACAACTACGTCGGGCAGAACCACAACAGTTGTTACGGAACCCTAAATCAATCGGGCAGCGTAACCATTACGAAACTGGGGTTATAATACTTACAATGAGCAGAACCTCCCTAATTAGGGGGTATAATACTTGAAAATTATGCCTAATATCAGAGAATTCAAGATTGAGAATGAATTGTGAGCGACAGAAAACGAAAACTGATGCGTTCTATTTATAGTGCTGATTAACGACTTTCAGGCGGCCCGCGTATGGTAAGGCGAAGCCTTACGCGGCCCGCGTCAACACTCGGTCAACAATAATAGCTCGTCCGGATCACCACTAGGCTTGACATGATCTCGACACGTGTCAGCTCAAGATGTATCCGCGTTTGATGATCTCTAGCGGCCCGCGTAAGTGTAAGCTTAAGCTTACGCGGCCCGTATCAACTTAAGAAGTCAACGAAGTCAGATCTCAGCCCTTATACCGCCCGCGTGAAATGTTGGGGTGGGTCTACGCGGCCCGCCTCAACTCAATATTTCATGTTTTTCATTTATTTTAAATGTTATAACATAATTCGGGCTTGGTTTTTACATACGGGGTGTATTATAAGACGTAAGGGAATATTTTAAGATATACTGGGGTGTCGGAAATATTATGAGGGTGTTGGTTATACCGAGGGTTGTTACATTCTCCCCACCTTGTTTTAGAACTCGTCCTCGAGATCTACTGGAATAAATGCGGATATTTTTTTTGCATTTCAGATTCAAGCTCCCATGTATACTCAGGTCCTCTTTTGGAGTCCCACTTCACTTTGACCAAAACTAATCTCTTATGCTTGAGATTCTTGACTTTCCTGTCTTCAATTTGTAGAGGCCTTTCTACAAACTTGAGTTGTTCATTTACCTCTATATCCTTAAGAGGTACTATTAGCGATTCATCAGCTAAACACTTTTTGAGATTAGATACATGAAACACATCATGTATCCCTGCCATTTCCTCTGGCAGTTCTAGCTGATAGGCTACAGGTCCTATTCTTCTAATAATCTTAAAAGGTCCAACATACCTGGGACTTAGCTTTCCCCGTTTGATGAGTCTTACTATTCCTTTCCAAGGAGAGACTTTTAACAATACTTTATCTCCTACTCGAAATTCTAATGGCTTGCGTCGGTTATCGGCATAGCTTTTCTGTCGATCACGTGCTGTTTTTAGTCGTTCCTTGACTTGAATAATCTTATCAGTTGTTTCCTGCACTATCTCAGGTCCAGATAGTTGCTTTTCCCCAATTTCTGCCCAACAGACCGGGGTTCGACACTTTCGTCCATAAAGTGCTTCGAATGGTGCAGCATTGATACTTGTATGATAACTGTTATTATAAGAAAATTCTATTAAAGGTAAGTGATCATCCCAATTACCTCCGAAATCAATTACACAAGCTCTAAGCATATCCTCCATTGTCTGAATTGTCCTTTCGCTCTGTCCGTCCGTTTGAGGATGATAAGCGGTGCTTAATTTTAACTTGGTTCCCATTGCCTTTTGGAAACTTGACCAAAAATGAGAGGTAAATCGACTATCCCTATCAGAAACAATTGATAAAGGAATGCCATGTAAAGAAACAATTTCATTTACATATAATTTAGCTAATTGCTCCATACTAAAAGTTTCTTTCATTGGTAGAAAATGGGCTGACTTGGTTAGTCTATCTACAATCACCCAGATTGTATCATTACCTTTCTTGGTTTTAGGTAATTTAGTAACAAAATCCATGGTTATCAATTCCCATTTCCAAACGGGCATTTCTAATTGTTGTAATAAACCTGAGGGTTTCTGGTGTTCAGCTTTAACTTGTGAACATGTTAAACATTTAGAAACATAGGCTGCTATGTCCTTTTTCATTCCTATCCACCAGAAAGTTTTCCTTAAATCCTGGTACATTTTATCACTTCCTGGATGCATCGTATACTTAGATTTATGGGCTTCTTCTAATATACGATGTCGTAGATTTCCTAATTTAGGTATCCACATTCTCTTCTTATGGAATCTCCAAATTCCATCTATTCCTTGTTCCAATTCTTTTAGCATACCTTTTAATTTTTCAGAATCATCCTTGATTACTGATTCTTGTGTTTCTCTTATCTGATCATTTAAATCTACTTGCAGATTTAATTTAAGAGAACGTACCCTTCTTGGCTTTTCATGATACTTTCGGCTTAAAGCATCTGCTACTACATTTGCTTTTCCTTCATGATACTGGATATCACAATCATAATCACTAAGCATCTCCATCCAACGTCTTTGTCTCATATTCAGCTCTTTTTGCTTGAAAACATATCTTAAACTCTTATGATCGGTGAATATAGTAAATTTACTACCGTAAAGATAATGTCTCCAAATCTTAAGAGCAAAAATTATAGCTCCTAGTTCTAAATCATGTGTTGAATAATTCTCTTCATGATTCTTAAGTTGTCTAGATACGTAAGCTATAACCTTTTGACGTTGCATCAATACACATCCATAGCCTAATTTAGAAGCATCACAATAGACTACAAAGTCTTCAGCTCCTTCTGGTAATGCTAGTATGGGTGTATGGGTTAATCTTTGCTTAAGAATTCTAAAGGCTTCTTCTTGTTTTACTCCCCATTCAAACTTAACAGATTTACAGGTTAGCTTAGTTAAGGGAATGGCTATTATAGAAAAATCTTGAATAAACCTTCTATAATAACCAGCCAATCCTAAGAAACTTCTAACCTCGATTGGTGATTCAGGGGTTTTCCATTTAGTAATCGCCTCAATTTTTGTTGGATCTATATGAATTCCTTCATGAATGACTAGGTGTCCAAGGAATTGTACCTGTTCTAACCAAAATTCGCACTTAGAAAACTTAGCATAAAGCTTTTCCTTTTGTAGTAAACTCAAAAGTGCGTGCAAATGCTTTGCATGATCCTCTTTACTCTTAGAGTAAATTAGAATATCATCTATGAATACAATTATGAATTTATCCAAATATGGCTTACATATTCGGTTCATCATGTCCATAAATGCAGCTGGGGCATTGGTTAAACCAAATGGCATGACAGTAAATTCATAATGACCATACCTTGTTCTAAATGCGGTCTTAGGAATGTCCTCTTCCTGTACCTTTAATTGATGATATCCTGACCTTAAATCAATTTTAGAGAAAAATTGAGCTCCTTTTAGTTGATCAAACAGATCATCGATTCTCGGTAATGGATACCGATTCTTAATCGTGACCTTGTTCAATTCACGGTAGTCAATGCACATACGCATTGATCCGTCCTTCTTTTTAACAAACAGTATCGGCGCTCCCCATGGCGACGAACTTGGCTGTATAAATCCTTTTTCTAGCAATTCGTCCAATTGCTTCTTTAATTCTTGCATTTCTGCAGGTGCCAAACGGTAGGGTGCTTTGGCAATTGGTGCTATTCCTGGTAGTAGATGAATTCTGAATTCAACTTCTCTGTCTGGAGGTAGTCCTGGTAATTCTTCTGGAAAGACATCTGAAAACTGAGATACTACTGTAATATCTTTTAAATCCTTTCCTTTAGTGTTAGTGATTATGGAAATCAAATATACTATAGAACCTTTTCTTATAGAACTTGCAGTTTTCGTCACAGAGATGAACTTAGTGGATCTAAACGGCTTATCTCCTTTAATTGTGATCGTTTTACCTTTTGGTGAATTCACTTGTATTGACTTTTGATCATATAAAATATTGGCTTTATTGGCTATTAACCAATCCATTCCTAAAACAACATCAAATCCTGCCAGATTCATAGGATAAAGATTTGCAATAAATTTCTGATTTAAAATTTCTATGCTTGCTCCCTGCAAGATTTCAGAAATCCTAACGGTTTCTCCATTAGATGTCTCTACTAAGCATTCTTGTGGTAGTTTAGTTAATGATTGATTGAGAATTTTGCAAAACGATGTATTAATAAAACTTTGGTTTGCACCAGAGTCAAATAATACTTTAGCAAAGACATCATTAACTAAAAACATACCAGCTATGACATCTGGAATCATCTTGGCTTCATCTGCAGTCAGAACAAATGCTCTAGCATTTTTAGTATTCTTGTTGTTTGTAGCTGGAGCTAATTTCGGACAGTTTGGCCTGATATGACCTTTTTCTCCACATTTGTAGCATAATCCATTAATGGATTTCCTCTTGGAATTTTCTTCCTTGTGTCCTGGCATCTTGCAATAATTGCAGAGAGTGGAGCATTTTCCCGAATGCTTTTTCTTGCAGACCTTGCAGTATGGTGCAGAGGTAGAACCCATATTCCTACGGTTGTAATTCCCAGAAGGGAATTCTTGAGTAAGCCTCTGTGCTAGATTTTTCCTCTGGTCTTCTTCTCTAGTACGGACTAATTCATCTGTCAAGGTGTTAGTTAATTCCACATCTTCTTCTATGGTTTGAGGTCTAGCTGCCTTGACTACATGTCTAATCTCTCCAATTAATCCCCAGATATATCGGGAGATTAATACCGGTTCTGGTGAAGCAAGGGTTGGCACTATTCTAGCATATTCAAAGAATATTTTTGTGTATCCCTTACTATCCACACCAGTCATCCTAAGATTTAGGAATTTGTTTGCTATCTTTTCCTTTTCTTTAGGAGGGCAGAATTTCCTTTCTACCATATTCCTAAATTCTTCCCAATCCATACTATAAATCCTATCACTTCCTCTAGACTGAAGGATAGTGTTCCACCATTCTAAGGCTGAATTCTTAAATAGATTGGAAGCAAACATTATCTTGTCCTCTTCCGCACATTTACTTATTTTCAGAACAGCCTCAGTCTTTTCTATCCAGCGTAGAGATGCAATAGGTTCTTCATTGCCCGAGAATTCTATTGGTTTACAAGATCAGAATTCTTTATAAGAACAACCGTAAGGCATGGTTCTTCTTCTTTTGGGAATGGGCATTTGAAGTATTGGTCCATTGTTCACGCTGTGTTCTGGTTCAATTGGTCGCTTACTGCTATGTTTACTTTTATTATTCGCTTCTTGAACCGTTTGAAGAATAAATGGCATTGCATCTATAATTCCTTGTGCCACTATATGTTGGATAGCACTATTATCCACTTGATTTCCATTGTTATTGATGCTTGGATTTTCATTAACCACGTTAATGTTAATCTGGTTATCGTTATTCAGATTTCCTTGATTTCCTTCGTCGGCCATCTGATTTTAAACATTTATCCCATATTAATATCACAAGATAATATTTAATATAGTAAATCACATGACACACAATTTAACCAAAAACGTAGATCATTGCTACTTGTACTTTATTTCCATATACTATGCGTCTATTACACACTAGTACTGAAATAAAAATTACAATACCAGCAGAAATAGAATCATACTAATAGTATTATGCATCCGTACACACATATTTTATTTTATTTTTATTATATTTTATTATTATTATTAATACTACCGTTTCCTCCATTCTCACATTCACGGATATGGATTTATCCAAAAATCCATATTGCGCTCATCGTAATTCCATACGAGACGCTCTCCCTCCTGACGCATTCTCTCACTGCTTTCTAAAATTTCCTCCCCAAAAGTCCTAAGTTCTTGAACGTTTTCTACACTCATTGGGGGTGCAGGTTCTCGGACTGGGTTTGGAATCTGGGGTGCGGGTTCCTGATATGGGGGTGAAAGTTCCTGAAATTGGTAAGGATCCTCTAATATTCCCCTAATATAATCATTGTGGAAATATGGATCTAAAGGGTCCATACCTGGATAGGCTCCTATGTTCTGTATGGGTGTGTCTTCATGAATAGGGTAACGTTGCACAAAGTCCCTATTATCGTTCCACCAGGAGTCGTAATTTGGGTCTAGGGGGTTTGGTGCAGGTATCCTAGGGATTTCTTCTGGGTTGAAGTCATGCATCTCCATTTGGTTTTCAGGGTTTTCTATCTCCATGGGTTGGTCTGGGATTTGTGGTTGTGGGGCTACTAGTTGTTCCAGACTTGGGTCAGCAGCAGTTGTAGCTAAGATATGAAAATTGGCTAGGCTTCTATTAAGCATATCCTGTGTATGGGCATCTGTTTTTCGCTTAGCAGCTGCTAGAACTCTTTGCTGTTGCAACTTTCGCATTCTCTTCCTACGAGCAAAGGCTTCCTTACTGAACCATCCTCGTTTCTTATGGGGGAATGGCTCTTCTGACTGAGCTCTAAAAGCAAACACTCCTTCTTCCTGATCAGCAGAATACCCCGAAAGGGCAGGCTGTAATGAAGTACCTTCACTCTTAGGTGATTCAGACAACTGACGACTCATGTCTAAGGGTCCTTGATCACTCATACTGTAAACTAACAAATAGTCAAATAACACATAACAAATAAATACAGTTATGCACGTATTTCCGTAATTTATTTCCTAACACAATTTTTAAAATTTAAGTGTCAGCAGAACACTTCTTTGGCTCAGACCAGTAGCTAGGCTCTGATACCACCTTCTGTCGCCACCCCCGATCACTGAGTTCCGGGAACGGGCGGCCGCGAGCCAGTTTCGGTGGTATCACGTATTGTCTAATTTGGCAGCGGAATTTTTCATCAGGACCGTAGTTAGGAAATATTTATCAGAGTAAAACCACCATATTTGATATTAATAATAACATGGGCAAAACCCAAGTTTCTTATTACAATACACTTATAGGGATAAACCCTATTTTATTGAAATTAGAACATCGTTTATTAGGTAACTTTTATAGCCACATTTTTCCCAAGCCTTCAGTGCTCTCCAGCTGGCTTTTTACTAATTGGCTGTCACATTGGGTTACCTGAAACGCGTTTTAAAAACATTTGTCAGTCGGAAATACTGGTGAGTGAATCCCAGTTTAATCAAGAAACATTTTATCGATTAAAACAGTATTGAGAGCGATCACATTGTTTATGTCTACACAATTACTCCGTTTGGTACTATCAATCCACTGACTTGTGGGTCATATTACACATTGGCTAACTCATTGTCCAATGGTAACGTACTGTCAACCTTGACTTACTACTCACAGTGTAGTAAATTTTTGTATACAAAACCCCAACATACCGGCAGTAATTGAAGAACTACAAAGACTCAATCTCCGCTTAATCACATTGTAAAACAATTAAGGTTTTGTAAAACATTCCAAAAAGTTAACAAAAAGAGGATAAACTCACATTGCTATCTTAGGCTTCTCGTAAGGGTTTCCTGGATATAATCTATAATTTATACAAATGTACATTGGTTAGTATCATAACCCTTTGAAAATATTAATGATACCCTCCCCGAGACGGCATTCCAACAACTACATCGGACAGAACAACGACAGTTGTTACGAAAACTGATGCGTTCTATTTATAGTGCTGATTAACGACTTTCAGGCGGCCCGCGTAAGGTAAGGCGAAGCCTTACGCGGCCCGTGTCAACACTCGGTCAACATAATAGCTCGTCCGGATCACCACTAGGCTTGACACGATGTCGACACGTGTCAGCTCAGGATGTATCCGCGTTTGATGATCTCTAGCAGCCCGCGTAAGTGTAAGCTTAAGCTTACGCGGCCCGTATCAACTTAAGAAGTCAACGAAGTCAGATCTCAGCCCTTATACCGCCCGCGTGAAATGTTGGGGTGGGTCTACGCGGCCCGCCTCAACTCAATATTTCATGTTTTTCATTTATTTTAAATGTTATAACATAATTCGGGCTTGGTTTTTACATACGGGGTGTATTATAAGACGTAAGGGAATATTTTAAGATATACTGGGGTGTCGGAAATATTATGAGGGTGTTGGTTGTACCGAGGGTTGTTACAATTCTGAGGTGGGAAACACTATTAAGTCAAGTTCTAAGATATCTAATTAACGTATCTCGGAGCACTTGAGAAGTGTGTAGAGGTTTAAATGGATAAGTATACTGACAATCTAAGTGAATCTGTTTAGAACTTAAAGTTTAATAAAGATCAACGGTACTAGTGATATGTCTCAAAAACTGATATGATCCTCTAACACAAGCTCACAAAAAATGTCTGTAAATATGTTTGTACATAAAGTTTTCATTTCATAAAAACAATAAGATTTTATTTCATCTTAGTTTCGATCACTGATGATGGAAAGCTGATATTCAAAGTCTAAAGCTGCTGATCAAAATCTAAATTTGAAAAATATTATGAAATTATCAAAAGTTCATTAATTTGAAACTTAACACTGAAAGAAAACAGATTGTTCACAAAATGTTCAACCAAGGTCATTGATTTGAACTTGGTAGATAAATCATATATTCAAGGTCATTAACTTAGACTTTGTTATCTGAGAGGGTTGTTATAACTGATAAGATGTTTAAATTTTGAAAATCTAATAAATGTTTGCTTTGAAAAATTTAAAAGTTTGGATCTGAAATATTATTTCAATGTTTAAAAGAATGAATAGGTAGTTGAAAGTTAGGGGGAGCAGGTTGAAACGTTGAACAAGAAATAAGAAGCTCAAAGTAAGGGGGAGTATGTTGATATTCAATGTTTATAATCAAAGAAAAATGCATGAAACTAAGGGGGAGACTGTTGATAATGTCTGAAGATCAAGAATCTTAAAGTTATTCAAGAATTGAAGAAATTTGAAGATGGTCAAAGACTCTGAAGCTTAAAGAGTATTCGAATATTGTGGCACATCCAAGGGGGAGACTGTTAATGCATATGTTTGTCGCATACGTCATCGAATCATATCGAGTCTGTAATAGGATTTGCATGTTAGAAATATGTTTTGTATAGGTTACCTTCGTACGAAGGTGGAACAAGTCATTTCCTACGAAGGTAAATCTAGATCGTACGAAGTTAGAACTCAGCTTCGCACGAAGGTAAAAGTAGTATATATAGGAGTGCGAGCTAGTTCATTTGTAACGTTTTGAAGACTGGATGGCAGAGCTCTGTCCGATTGTTTTTCTGGAACTTGTACACGTTGAACCATTGAATGAAAACAGATAATTGATAAACTGTGGTCTTGTTAAACATGTCGCCTAACTCTAAAACGGATTCCGCACGTTTAAGACTAGGTTAATCAAGTTAGACCTGAGCTATTGGATCCGAGAACGGACCTACATATTTGAATAGTTTGAATTATCTATTTGTTAGATAAGTTTGTTGGGTTAGGATTAGTTCATGTTTAGTATAAATAAAAGGGTTACGTATATAAATTTATTTGTCAAAGTTGAGTTTAATAATAAAAGAGTATGGGACGTGTTAGTCTTCAAATCATTTGTGTTTGGTTTTGGATGGGAATTAGAATGGTAATTGCTGGATAAGACATGGAGTCTTAAATTCAAATTTTGCATTTGTGAATTATGATGGGTTTGAATAAAGATTAAAACAACCAAGAGAATCTGATCCGAATTAATTCGGATCAAGAGTGTCGAGTTAATTCGATCAATAGATATAATTGAATCAATAACCAACAAGATTGTATCCATGTGAAGCTATAAATCAATCAAGGAGAAGATCGAATCCGTTAATAGCCGAGTTGAAAAATCCATGTGAAGACAAGAAGAAGATCAACCGAATGAAGACCAGACCATGTGAAGAAGAGTCAGTTCAGAATTAAGTCCGATCAAGATTAGAAAAGTATCAAGCAAATGAGACAGTTTTAGGTTGTGTGGAAAAAACTAATCTCATCAAAACCGAAGACGATAATCACTCTGTTTAAGTGATTAGAAGAGGTGCAAAATCTTATAATTCGATCAATGTGTCATCAAATCCGACAAGGTCCGTGAGAGTAAGCAAGAAAGTGTGAATCTTATAATTCGATCAAGGAGTTATCGAATCCGGCAAGATCAGTCACATATTAGTTGGTATTTTTATGGGAAGTTTCTATCGTTATATAAACCCGTTGATACCACAAATAGTTTATACCAAACGTCAAGAAATAGCTCATAGTCGAAGAACAGAGGATCAACTTGTGTAGTTTGATCAGTCAACTCAGACTTACTCACAACATGTGGTTGTTGCGATCAAATTTGCAGACAAGACCGGATGTGAAGCGGATCCAAATCTGAATTAAGGGGGTGAATGAAGAGATAATTCTGATTTGAAAGATTATCCAGAAAGTTAATATGGTTAAAGATAATTCAAATGGATTCGAGATAAATATAGTTTGGTTATTTATTTGAATAGTTTGAATTATCTATTTATTAGATAAATTTATTTAGTTGATTTATATTATTATTTAAATAGAGTTTGAGTTTGGTTAGGATTAGTTCATGTTTGGTATAAATAAAGGGTTACGTATTCAAATTTCGAGTTGAGTTTAATAATAAAAAAGTATGAGATGTGTTAGTTTTCAATCATTTGTGTTTGGTTTTATATGTTTGTGATTGAAAGCCAGAGCCAACAAAATTTACACAACCTATTATGATGAATTTCTCCTTTAAATGTTTTACTAGTTGTAGGACCCGTGTGACCACACGAGTAGCTTTAACAACCATCGAAATAGATTATAATACACCATTTAAATTGTTTGTATTTAGTTACATATCTTTATAAAACAATGTTAAAGCCAATATGTGTTAGAACATAAAAATTTTATTACTGTGTTACGAAAAAATTATTAGCAAAGGTTTGATATAGAAATAACCTAACTAATTGATAATATGTTGTCTAAAATGAAAGCATGACCTAATTTTATGTTGTCTAATAATAAAAAGATGACCTAATTTAAATAACCAAATGTTATTGAACAATTCAATAAAGTCCATATGTTTGATCCTATTAACATTAATAATGGGTTAGAGTTTAAAAGACCATTATTAATATACCAACTGAATTGAAAAATGAAATATTTAGTGTACTACAACTGTAAATAACTCAGTTCCCTTATTAAAAAAAAAAGAAAAGAGATCCATTTATAAAATTTCTTAATAAATAACAAAAAGTTTATTTCCAAAAAAAGAGTGATTATAAATCAAATATAAAAAGATTGATTAGTCAAATAACTCTTTTTAAAAATCCTGATTAAATAGCTCAAATGCACGGATCATCATCATCATCACACTTCTCAAAAAATCTCCAAATCTCTCTCTCTCAACTCTCAAGACCGATCATCATCATCTTCATCCATCTTCATCTTCATCCATCTTCATCCATCTTCAAATCTTGCGTACCTTATTTTTTGTGTTTTACACCGATCATCATCATCATCATCTTCATCCATCATCATCTTCATCATCTTCATCCGTCTTCATCATCTTCATCCATCTTCATCTTCAAAACAGAGGTTTGGATCATCATCTGATCTATATATGTTTTTTATATTTGTGATGTTTTTGTGAAAAAAAGAGGGTTGATTTGGGTATTTTGGTTTCAGTTTTTGATAATGATAATCTGAATGATGATGATGATGATGATGATAATCAGTTATTTGTGAATGTTTTTGTGAAAAAAACAGAGGGTTGATTTGGGTATTTTGGTTTCAGTTTTTGATAATGATAATCTGAATGCCGCATGATGATGATAATCAGTTTTTTTGTGAATGTTTTTGTTAAAAAACAGAGGGTTGATTTGGGTATTTTGGTTTCAGTTTTTGGTAATGATAATCTGAATGCCGCATGATGATGATGATAATCAGTTTTTTGTGAATGTTTTTGTGAAAAAACAGAGGGTTGATGATGATGATAATCAGTTTTTTGTGAAAAAACACAGGGTTGATTTGGGTATTTTGGTTTCAGTTTTTGATAATGATATCTGAATGCCGCATGATGATGATGTTGATAATAAGTTTTTTTGTGAAAAAACAGAGGGTTGATTTGGGTATTTTGGTTTCAGTTTTTGATAATGATATCTGAATGCCACATGATGATGATGTTGATAATCAGTTTTTTGTGAAAAAACAGAGGGTTGATTTGGGTATTTTGGTTTCAGTTTTTTATAATGATAATCTGAATGCCGCATGATGATGATGATAATCAGTTTTTTGTGAATGGGTTGATTTGGTGTATTTTGGTTTTAGTTTTTCAGGTTTGTTTGTGATGTTTTTGTTCTGTTTTTGTTCTGTTTTGTTCTGTTTGTTTGTTTTGTTTTTGTTCTGCTTTTTTATGTTTGTTTATTTGTTTGTTTTGCTTTGAAAAAACAGAGGGTTGATTTGTTTTGCTTTATTCAGGTTTGTTTGTGATGTCTTTTGTGAAAATATTGTACAGAATGGCTGCAGATGTAAAGATACGCAAAATGATCAATTGCATATGAATGAATACAACCCCAGTGGCAGATATGTAATTAGCGAGCTCTGGAATTTCAAGGAAAATCGAAGAGATACACTGGGGTTATATTCATTCATATGAATGAATATAACCACAGTGGCAGATATGTAATTAGCTACACTGGGGTTATATTCATTCATATCTGCTACATTCCGAAGTGCACCCGTCAGTAAAGATTCACAATTGGTTGTGGTGGTATGACGTTTTGTCTCTGTATTGTATGTTATAGTCTTTTGTTATCGAGTCTGTAAGTTCCGTCAAGTCTACGAAGTTGGTATGACGTTTTGTCTATGTATTGTATGTATTAAAAGTTTACATTTAATATACAATTTAGGCTTTAATAATTTGTTATATATAGTATACATTTAATTATTAGATTGCATTTATTTAAAACATCTATGAACCATTATTTGAGAACACCCTTGCATTTATCGGAGTTGTAGAATTAGATCCTCTATTATTGGGTTATCATCTTTCAAAATCATTTTCCTTAAATTTATCGATTTTGTTTTTCATGCAGGGATATAATCTACTTTTTAGTATTTGATTTGGCCGATGACCCATGTTCAAGGATGCTTTATGTTTCAGACTATACGAAGATTGCCTCTTGGTTATCATAAGGTTAAATTTTAAATTAATATGGTCTCATTTGTTAATAAGCTTATAATACTAACACATACTTTTTTTAACATTGTTTTATAGGTGTGTTATTATTCATGTTCAAGATAACCTCTTTCGTGTTCATGTGAGCAAGAAGAGAGGAAGACACAAAGGATGGGTCAAAACGGTTCAGATGATACAGGTTCACATAATAAGAAGAAACTCTCTGTTGCGAAAGTGGTTATCTTGAACATGAGTAATAACACACCTGTCTTCTACCTCCATTGCAAGTAAGGTTCTTTGAATCATTTTGGCTCTTTTCTTAAGTCTTTAAGGGAGTTTACACCCTTTCATTATGTAAGGCAATTCAGTATGTATGTATTTGACACATGAAACGTTGATTGCAGGCATTGCGGTTTTCGACAACAACTTGCGATAACAAATCTGAGGCGTTTGGTATATTGTGTTTTGATCAAGTGAATGAGACTCTGTTGAGAGTGTGAGGGTTTCTTATAATAACCTCCCTTTTACCCTTTGATCTTCTGATCATTTATGAGTTGATCATTTTCTTATATTGTGTTTTGATTAAGTGAATGAGGTTCTGTTTGCTTTACTTTTTTTCCTGCTTTTAATTGTTTGAAAGTAGGAGCCTGTGATGATATAATGTAACATCCAGGTAAAAAAGACAAAAACTTTTATAAAGATATGTAACTAAACACAAACAATTTAAATGATGTATTATAATCTATTTTTTAATATTTGATTTCGATGGTTATTAAACTTACCCGTGTGTTAACACGGGTCCTACCGCTAGTTTAATTATTAGATTGCATTTATTTAAAAAGAGTTAATTATTAGATTGCATTTATTTAAAAACAATTAATTTAAATTATTAAATCAATAATTTCTTAACAAAAAACCAAGAAAATAATTTAGGGGCTCAGGTTGATGTTTCACACAAACCACAGGGACGTAAATTGCATTTTTCTCTAACTATAATGATAAAAGTTTTTGTCTATGTAAATATGTAAACTATCATGTGAACAAATATTTGATGAATTCATATTCGCATTTTAATTAAGTATACATTAAACTTGTCGACTGATTAACTATAGAAATAAGAGAAGCATACCTAACGCAAGAAACATTATTTGTTGCCAATATACCAGTTCAATACAAGAGAAGCATAACAAACACACGGGTAAAGAGGCGTGTACAAAAGAGGCGCATCAAATTAAGATTATAATATATCATTTAAATTTTGGTCTTTAGTTCTATATCTTTATAAAATAATGTTAAAGACAGTATGTATTAGTATTATAATAACCATAATGATAAAAGTTTTTGTCTATGTAAATATGTAAACTATCATGTGAACAAATATTTGATGAATTCACATTTGCATTTAAGTTAAGTATAAATTAAACTTGTCGACTGATTAACTATAGACATAAGAGAAGCATAACTAACACAAGAAACATTATTTGTTACTTGTATACCAATTCAATTCAATACAAGAGAAGCATAACGAACCCAAGAAACATTATTTGAAGCATAACCTGGACTTGCTATAATTCCATCAGTTCAGTATTTAATCCTAATATACCAACTCAATAGAAAAATAAAATATTTAGTGTACTACAACTGTAAATAACTCATGTAACAGATTTGAAACCATAATTATGGATTATAGACATATATTTACATAATGTAAAAACAATATGTCACCAATGCACAAACTTTCATTAAAAGTAGTCTTATTTGCCCCAAACAAAACTTGTTCTTAGTTAAGTGTAACAAAAGGGTTTTCTTTAGTGGTTGAGATCAAAATACATCTTACATTCTATCAAAAAAACATCATTAACAACACTATTTCGATGGTTAATAAAAATATTATGATATTGAAAAATAAGATGGTGGTACCTCTTCTTCTAATTTGAAAACATGAATATTGAAATGCTGATGCAATTGTTCTTTTGCATAATTAATGTAAAACTGCTATATTAGCCATAACATAAGAGCAAATACACCCCAAATAGAACAAAAACAACAAACAAACTACACAGAAGCGTATACAAAATCCAAGTTTTACAAAATTGTTCCAGCTATCTAAGGTGAGATCCGCAATTTTTCTCCTTTTAACCATCCACCAGTATGATTTCATTCTGTCTTAATACTTTCCAGGAGCATGGTTGTATCCGTATACTTCAGTTCAAAAACCCTCTCGTCTCGGTTCTTCCAATAAAGCTCTAGAAACATTTCATAAATTCAGCCAATTTCACTACATACGAATAGAAAAAAACGTAAATGGAAAGAACTACATTGATATGAAACCACCAAATCACTAAACCACTTTATTACCCTTCGCTTCCACAGTTGCACACAACCCAAAGTGCCCGGCACACTCCAGCAGCACCGCTTTAACCTGATCAAGATGAACATCTTGCCCTTCTTTGGATTGCTACAAAATGAATTATAAAAAATGAATGAATCTATATTTATTGCACTTTAATTCTAACACTAATGTATATAATACAAACTACTTATGAAGGAATTTATGGTGAAATGTATTGACTTTTTTAGTCAAACCAGTTACCGTTCAAATTCAAATTTGAATAAGAAATTCAAATCTTAAATTGAAAAGGAATTAATGGTGAAATGTTGTGAAAATTAGATTGAGCAGGTTTGACATGGGTAGTAGTAGTAGTAACGACATACCGTTAACATTCAGAAGCACGAAGGTCACAAATGATATCCATAGTACTGGAATGAAAGTTTTCATAATCATGAAAATTTACGGTGATTATAATTTGATGAAAATGTCGGATTTGTACCTGACTGCCATAAACATTACAAAATTCTGAGTTTGAAAATTCTGAGTTTACAAAATTCTGGGGTTTTCAATAAAAACTTCTTCATTCGATATTAAATAGTATTATTCTGAGTTTTAAAAATATTAAAAATTAAACATTACAATTAACACTTCCTAGGATATCTATTTCTCTCGCCTTCTTGGATGCAATTTCATTTTTTGTTTTAATTTGCAGATCAGCTAGCATATCACAGGTCTTCTGATCCTGTTTCAGCAGATGTGTGATAAACTCTTCTGCTTTTTCTTTAAACTCTGATGGAGGAGAAGAGACAACTTCATCCAGCAGTGCAATGCTACTCCAAGTCTGCTTATAATATTTATCACTTACCAACGCAACCTTTTTGTTGAGTTCTTCAGCTTTTCTCTGTTCATGGAGTGACCATCTTGAAAATTCAATTTTAAGATCGGTAGTATCCGACCAGTGGTAGAAGGTTTTGCTTGCCATTTAGAAAGACTGTGAGTGGTTTTGGACGTTTTGTTTTAGGATGAAGGGTTTTTTTTTTTAAATGAAGTCTTGATGTTTTCAAGTAGACTAATCATGATCCTTTATAGTGTTTGAAATATTTGATAGGGCAAACGAAGAGACGTCTGCTAATAAAGATCAACTTTTTTTGAAAGTTTAAATTTTGTTCTTTGGTTTTCTAGATATTTAATTTTACTTGGTTTGTCATTAATACTGATTTTTCAAAGGTTTTACATTAAAATGTTTGATAAGGTAAATGAAGAGACATGTTGGCCATATACACGTTTTTCATTATTAAATCATTAAATGTATCAGGTTTTTAAATATAAATTTTTATTTAATGGTTGCATTTAAATCTGACCTTTGGGCTGTTACATATCCTATATAATACCATTGCAAATTCAAATGTTGTTTCATCATACCCAGATTCATTCAGTGAAATATTAGAACAACTGTTATTGTTTTGCTTTAGTTGTTATAAATACATTAAAATGGAGTCACATACTTCTGCACAATATGAGGATTTCAAGCAACGCTTTATTAAACAAATCGAAGAGCAAGTTTTTGCTGATAGGTGTACTCTTCAAGAGTTGAAAAGATGTTTTAACGGACTGCAACTTGGTCTGCTGACAAGAGACCAAGTTTCGAGAGACCTGAGGGCGATGCCGACTACTTCCGTTCGTGACCTGTGTGTTGCGAGTAATATAGAGTGTGGAGACAGAGACCTGGACTTCATGAGAAAGATCAATGACATACATCGAGAAGTTCAGTCCTCCATGGAGTTAAAGTTAAAGTTTCTTGATTCTTGCTATTAGAGTTTAAGTGTCTGATTAGTTTTCTTTTTTATATGTAATTGTTACTTTTTTTAATACTTTATACTTTAATCGTATTAATTTTTTTATCACATTTTATTTTTGCTTCTGTTTGATTATAATTTTAGGTATGGTTTTAGGCTCACAAATCTTTTTAGGTTTTGTTTTAAATGCTGAATTTTTGTTTTGTTATAGGTTCTTCACTCGGTAACAAATTTTTTTGGGTTTTGTTTTAAACGACAAAAGTAAAACTCTAAAGCAGGTATGATATCAAACCCATTTTCCTTGATTGTTAAACAGCGAACTAAAACCCTAAACCTCCAATCACTTTATAGTACAAGACGAAATTAAAAATCCAGATAGCAAACACAGTAGAAAGTAGAGATTTTTGTTTTAAGTATCCAGAAATTAAGTAAAGTATGAAGAACTTACCCGATAATCGGATCGAGAAACAATCAGTGGAGGCCTGCACAGATCCAACAATGACATGGTCACCTTCTTTCACTCGGAAACAATGTGCTTCTCATAACTGCATACAACACATAATTGGCGCTTATCATAACTGCATACAACTTGCAAATTGGATTAATTATGGATAAGAACACTGGTAAATTGCAGCAAAGGGTTTTGACTGTCTGAATCTAACCGCTGATACTTCTTCACATAATGGAGGTAATCCCGACGAACAATATTGGTCCTAACCATTTTCACACTGTGGCAACTACCAGCAAGAATACGACCTCTAATGGAGACATCACTAATGAAAGAACACTTCTACTTAACTTTCTAAAGTAAACAACATTCATTTCACAGTAATATGAAACAGATTAACAATCTTTGTTCAAAATAAGTGGGAAAAACAACATTTTGGGAAAAAACAACAACAACAATGGATGGATCATGGATGAATCGATATTGACCTAAAATCAAGATTGAACACAGTGTACAAAAACATAATGAACATCAATAAAGATATTTGTATTTTAAAAAATAGAAAAAACAAAAACCACCCAAAACCTAAAATCGAACTTGAAACATGAAACAGATTAACAATCTTTGTTCAAACTAAGTTACAAATTACGAAAATCCGAGTCAGAAAGTTACCATCAATAGGATCCATCTGTGAAGCTCAACGACGACGAAAAAGTAAACATGTTTCCAGAAAATAATGTCGCGGCAGCCAGTTCCTCCACCGCCTCCACGCCGGAAAAACGGTTGTTTTCACCGGAGATTATATAGATACCCACATATGAACCCTAGAAGTTCAAACCTGTGTTAAAAAACAAACTCAGAAAGGAAGATCAAATATGAGAGGAGGATTTCTAACTTTAAATCTGTCATGATTTGTGAAGGAGGCAACATGAACTACCGATTTGAGAAAGTTTCAGCATGCCGATTTGAATCTGAAATGATTTGTGATAGGTTTTTTTAGTGAGAGATAGATAGAGAAGAAAAGAGGGCGGTTTAATTCCCTGGCATTTATTGAGCCCCTTCTCTATTTTGAATTTCAAATATCAAAATTTAAATTATATCTATATAATATAATATCAAAGTAGTGTTCTGCACAAAACAATATATGTAAATATGCACACACATACTTTCAAAATATATATAATATAACCCTGAATATAGTAAAGGTTAAATCCAATATTTTATGTAAATTCAGCAACAACATATCTATGATAACATATTTATGTAAATCCAACATTTTACATGTATTCAAGTTATGATGGTCCTAATACAACAAAAGCTTTAAAACGGTTCAGGTCACGTATCCTGTTCTTCAAATCAATTCTTAGCGAATCAGATCAGTAAATCTAATTCTCTTATTCCAACCATATGTTACTAACCCTAACCTAACACATAACACATCTTCTGACATCTAATCCAAAAAAAATGATAATCGGAAACCTAAACTAACAATAAACAACTTATTCACACATTAACACAAACAAATCAAATGTCTTAACAAAAAAAAATGAAAAGATCAAAAAACCTTAGAATGATGTTGTACAAACTTGATTTGTGGAATTCTGTTGATCACTTGTGCTGCTCCCATATCCAATGTGTACCAATACAAAGGGTTTCGAAAAGGTGAAAACCAAAAGAACTATTAAAAAACCATCAAAACTAACATAATCGAGTGATATGAATCCCCTTCGTCTCTGACCATTGTCTTCCATACTTCGATCAAAAAGAAACAGACTTTGTTAGTTACAGTTGATTCTTTGTTAGTTATGTAATGATTCAACTATAAAAATTTTTCCCTTTTTGTAATCATTCAGACTGACCTCAACTTCTCAAAAAGATTATCCCCGTCCAAGATAGCTTACCGATCCTGATTTCCCTCTTGATTGAAACAACCCAAGTCACTAACCCACCCTAATCGCACCACAGGTACTGAAACAATACAACTATCAAAGCCATAACACCTACCCAAAAAACAATGAGCCTGATTGTTACAAAAACAAAACAAAATAATCAACCTTACAACAATGTTCTATCATAAAAAAGAAAATAATCAGGTAACAAAACAAAGCCTCATCAACATCAGGTAACGCTAAATCTGATGAAAAGGAAATAAAACCTGATGAAGGAACTGGACGGTCCGATTATAAACCACTGATCAACCTAAACATAAACCACATACCAACAAACAATCACAAAACAAAACAAAACAAAACAAAACAAAACAAAACAAAACAAATTCAAGAATCAACTCTGTAAATATAATCATGTAGTATGGATTTTACCTGGCTAAACAGTGTATCATAAAGTGCCATAAGACCGTTTTGTCGAGCAGCCACACATGCCTTACCGTCAAGCTCGGCTTGTGGTTTTTGATGATCCACAAAGCTTTAAGAAAAGAATAACTATAAGTCATTGATATAATAACAATCTCACCACAAATAATTAATGAAAATGTAAATTACAATACTTGTGAATAGTCTCCTCTAGAAGCATGATGGTGTTACCAAGTTCTCGCTCGGTTTGGCCTTTTTTTACCGCAACTATTTTTCACACTCTTGGGCTTCAATGCCTTGCAAACACAACAGTTGAAGCCTCATCAACCTTTCTTCTATACACTTCGACTCACTCTCTTTCTAATTCCATTAACATATTGTCTTTCTTTGCTTCATTTTCACATATGTCCATCCATATTTGCTGCACACATGCCATAATCCAAAAGGAAGAAAACATCAAGAAAAATAGCAAAAGCTTGTCAAAGATTTCGGTTCTCAACTCGGCTTATTGAATGGGGAAAATGAAACCAAATGTTCATTTCAATTGAATGACTGTGATTTGATAACTATATAGCAGTTAAAATAATTAAATGTTTATGAACAACTCGAGTAAAAAATATAAAATTTGTTAATAAATAATCTTCAAATTTCAATCCATTGAATTGAAGTTCATGTACTGCTTGTGTGCTCAAAATAAGTGGAAAAAACAACAATTTTTAGGGAAAAAACAACAACAAAAATGGATGGATCATGGATGAATCGATATTGACCTAAAATGGAGACATCACCAATGAAAGGGCACTTATTGTCAATGTAAGTTCCTAAAGTAATCAAATATCGGATCATGTCTCAGATAAACATAAAGCACAATCGGTTTAACAATTTAGGCACAATCGGATCATGTCTCAGATAAACATAAAGCACAAGTTATCAAATCCACCTGAATTTAGGCACAAGTTATCAAATCCACCTGAATTTAGGCACAAGTTATCAAAAGTTTTGGTTCACATTAATAAACTTAATTAAAAATCACAATCCGTTCAATCAGTCGATTATTAGGCACAAATTATCACAAGTTCAAATCATAAACATAAAGCACAATCGGTTTAACAATTGTGAATACAATAAATAATTTACTTTCAACGCGTAAACCTTTGCAAAACTCACCTACATCAACAACTGCTACTGCTGAACCTCACAAACTCAATCTTCATATTCCTGAAACTCACAAATTCAATCATTTCGGTTTAACAATCGTGAATACAATAAATAATTTAATTTTAATCAGTCGATTATTAACTGAACCTCACAAATTCAATCTTCATATTCCTACATCAACAACTGCTGCTGCTGAATCTGCCATTGATTGGTCTGCAACACAACTGGAGCTAGAAACCCAATCAATAGAAACACAAAACCTAAATTAGAAACCCAATCAACAGAAACTCAAATCAATTTAAAACCAAAACTTACTTTAAATTCAACGATTTCTTCATCGGATGAAGATGAGTACAGGAACATCGGAATCACCGATTGCCGGAAGTTATTACTATCCATTAACGTCATCGGCGGAACCACAACCGTTACCTTCGAAACAACTGTACCGTCTTCTAGAATTAGGAGAAAGAGAGAGTGAGGGGATTTGAATGAAATGAAATAAGAAAGGGTTAATCGTGTTCATCACAATCTCAAATCGTGTTCATCACAACACCGTCACCGGATTTCTTGTGCACTAAAGATCTGGATGAGAGAGAGATAGGATTAATCAGAGCCCAGATTTTCAATTTTAGAGAGAGAGAGAGAGAGTTGAGAGAGAAATGGATTGATTTCTGAAAGTGAAGCTCTAATTTTGAATTTTAGAGAGAGCTTTTTATGGGTCAGTTGTTTAAATTTTGAATTTTAAATTGTCCCGTCTAAAAAAACCACTAATTAATTCTAATAAAAATAAAAATCAGATTTATAGTTATTTGTAAATTGTAAATTGTAAATCGGAATTATGACATTATCATTGACATGTGCCATAGCTTAGGAATTGACACATAGGCGGATTTATATCAGCCCAAAGTCTCTTATTATAGATAGTATAGATTTCACCTTTAAATGTTTTGTTTCTCCCTTGAATGTTTGATAGAGAGTTGTATTGAATTGGAGTTATAATGCATCAAATTCTTGAAAATGAAAATGAACGGGGACAAGATCAATATGAATGGGGAACGCATGGTAGGTGTGTCAATTGGATATATTCTAATGACCAGCCAACGTAACGATCTATGTTTTTTGTTCATATCTATATTCAGTCTGAGGTTAGTGTAAAAGAGATGGTTTTGTGAGAAGTGTAAGAAGTTTTTTAAGTCATTAAATCTTATAGTTAATGGTTGAGATCAAGAAGGACTTAAAATGTAATATGTTTTATTTTTTGAGGTAAATGCGATTTTAGTTCCTTTGATTTGGATCATTTTGCCAGTTTAGTACAAAGGTTTCATTTTTCGCCTGCGGGTCGAAAAAGGTTTCACCGTTGCCATTTTAGTCCACTGGGTTAACTTCATCCATTTTTTATGTTAACGAGAAGGGCAATTCGGTCATTTTATATGTAATTATGTTAACTAAAAAGGCAATTCGACCATATAAAATGACCGAATTGCCCTTCTCGTTACCAGAAAAAATAGAGGAAGTTAATCCAGTGGACTAAAATAGGAACGGTGAAACCTTTTTGGACCCACATGCGAAAAAGTGAAACCTTTAGACTAAATTAGCAAAATGGCTCAAACCACAGGGACTAAAATGACATTTAACTCTTTTTTTTTTTTACTAATTTGGCTAGATTAGGGGCAATAGTGTCTTTTTATGTTGTATTTTTAAATAAAGAAACTTCCATCAACTTTAATGCACATGCAAGTTTCACCCATCTTTTTTGAACGTCGATAACTTTTTATACGTAATGTTTTTTTTTTTTAAATTACACCATAATAACGAGCTTTTTTATCTTTAATATGAGTACCATATTGTTATATTTATATAGATAAAAAAATTACGTATAACATTATATGAAGCATACTAGAATGCATGTTGAAAACAACATACGAAGAACATATACTAGAATGCAGGTGTAAAACACCATGAATGTAGGTGTAAATGCAGGTTTAAAACACCATACGAAGAATATACGAAGAACACATAATGGACTGCAGATTTAAAACACCATGAATGCAGGTTTAAAACACCATACGAAGAACACATACTGGAATGCAGGTTTAAAACACCATACGAAGAACATACGGAGAACACATACTGGACTGCAGATTTAAAACACCATGAATGCAGGTTGTGGTGTTTTCTAGAATTCGTATGGTGTTTTATATGAACGGGTGATTCAAAAAAAAATACGAATTGTAATTTTCTTTGATCTATATGAATCAGACGATAATGATTTATAAAGTTTCTGAGTTGGTATATAAAACTGAATTCTTAAATCTTTATAAAAAAATAAAATTATATCACTAACCTAAAATAACTCAATGGAGGTTACAAAGAATATTTTATCAATTAATTGAACTTTGAAGTAAATTACATTATTGCTCTTTTTAGTTAATTAAATTAAAGAAGACATTTCAACACCATATTATTTTTACACTTCTCACACTATGAACCTTTTTTACAAGATCCTTAATCTCTATATTCATATGTAACATAAAATAATAATGATATGTGAAATAATGATATACTAGTTTTTTTTCCGTCACGCGTTGTGGCGAAACTGAGCAAATGATAATATAAACAAACGTAATTTGAAAATAAAGCATGTTGTTTAGAAAGTCAAACCATTAGAACGGTTTAGTTTATCATCGTACTGTTTTATGAGACCAAATAAATAATTTATTTTGAGTACAACTTCGTTTTTAACAAAACTTATAACGGAGTGTCAGGGAAAAAATCAAACACAACTACGTACTTAAGTTTTTAGAAAAAAAGTTATATACATAAATTATTAAAGAAGTATCAAATTAGTCGATAAATTAATATATGTTCTAAAAAAGAATTATTAAAAAAATGGTAAAGAAAATATATAGTTTTAAAAAAATTAAAAATATGTTATTAAAATTTAAAAGTATATATAATAATAAACTTTTAAAATATATTAAATAAAAATAATAATAAAAAGCTATGTATTATTGTAAAAAAAAAGTTACTATTAATTGTACTTAATGAACTATATATATATATATAGGAATGTTCATTTGAGAAGAAATTTAATGTGAGAAGAAAAAGAAGAAAGGGTATATTAGTAAAATACTATTTCATTTATAACTCATATCATTAATTTTTTTCTCTTTAATTAATTAGTCAACTAATCATTAATTATCCTACATATAATCTACAAAACCTACACATATCAAAATTTTCCTACATATACCCTACACATTATAGAATTTTATCATACACAGTCGAAATTTATCCTACACACCTCGAAATATATCCGGCACAACTCGTAATTTATCCTACACAACTAGTAATTTATTCTACATTTTAAATTAAGTTGTTTTTTTAATTTGGAAAAAGTATATATATTTTGAAAAGGAGCTACAAATTTAATTTAGTTAGTTATTAAAGAGGAATAATACAAATTAATGATTTATGTAAGTTTACCAATACACCCTTATATTAAAATTAAAAGCAAATATTAAATGAATTAAAATGAAGCATTCTTATTGGTTGAAACTTTTTTCTTTTTTCTTCTTACAAAAAAAATCTTCTCATTTAAACCTTTCAATGTATATATATATGATTTCTAAAAACAGAAAAATAAAACATATTTAAACTTTTATTTTCCTAAACTTATGATGGGAATATTATCTCTATAAGAGCATTCACATCCAATCCACTAAAAATATACATGCATTCCACTAAAAAACAACTCATATATCAATATATTTCCACTAAAAACAAATACCTTTTCTCTCTCCTTTTCAATATATATTACATTTTCTCTCTCCTCGAGTCACAACCACTTTCAATATATATTAAAAAAATATAGGGGGTGAACAGTGCCCCCCCCCCCAAATATACAGATGAACAGTAACATTTTCTCTCTCCTCCACTTACAACCACTTTTTATACTTCTTATATTTTAAAAACCCCCCACACAGATTTTGGTGGTTTGGATGAGAATGCTCTAACATTTCACAAATCGGATGAACAGTAATTTATTATTATTTTTTTTCTTTTTGATTATTTTTTCCTTTTGTCTTTTCCTTTGTTTATTTTTATAGTTTTCTTTTTTTTTCTTTTTTGGCCTTTTCCTTTTTAATTTTTATAGTTTTATCATTTAACTTTTTTTTCACCTTTTTGGCCTTTTGCCTTTTTCTTTTTTTGATATTTATTGCATGAACAGTGGTTACCACTTGAATGAGATATCGCTATTGGTTGTTTTTAGGTTTTTTCCTTATTTCAACTTCTTTTATTTTCCTTCCCTTTTATCTTTTTGACTTTTTTTTAGTTTTGTATTCTTTATAGTTTGTGATTTCTATTATCTTTTGTTTTTTATTTATAGTTTTGTATTCTTTTACATCTTAACTTTCAACGTTGACACTTACAACCCTTTAACGTTATAAAAATTTTGTAATCAAGTTTTGCGCGTTTATTTTTACTTACGTATTGGTATAAATTAAAATTGATCTGCGTTATTTTGTGTTTAGAGGTAAATTTTTCGCGAAAATGAGTTGGGTCAAGTATAATATGTTCTCATCCGTATAATTATGTACGTTTGCAGTTAGTTTATATTTTAACGTAATTTTTTGGAAAATGAGTCGGGTCAAATATAATACACTTTCGCGCTTATTTTTATTTACGTTTTCAATTTCTCTACGTTTTGACGTAAATTTGTTCAGAAATGAGTAGAGTAAAATATAATACTTTTTCATTAGACGATATAAATTTGAGTCACTTTGCGTTTTGACATCGCCGCAACGCGCCGTAACTATTTTCTTACGTGCTTATTTTATTGCACGTGTCGGTATAAATTCAAGTTGATTTACCTTTCTATAACACCCCGTGTTTCGGAAGTCAAAGTCAAAGTCAAGATTGAAGTCAAAGGAAGAAAAGATTGCTAACGCGATCTGTCTCTCCTTGCTCAATTCCTGTTTTGACTTCTTTGACTTGTATATAGTCTATTTTGTTTTCGCTTTAGTTGTATTATGTGGAGTATCTATTAATAATCGCATAGTAATCGCTATTTATCGCTTAATCGCCTTATCGCAATCGCACTCGCAACTCGAATTACGCATTTTGGTTACTGTTATACGTGTGTGTGTACCTTATGTGTTACTTGTGCATGTTTATTTATGTTATGTGTGGTGATCAATTGAAACGCAATCGAACTCAATCGCAATCGAATCGCAATCGCTAAACGAATACGAAGTAAGGATGCTTGTATGTTGATATAGTAGTTGGGATTAAAAGTAATTTGACGAGGAAACTCTATCACCTCAAAATGCTCGCAATCGCAATCGAAACGGCAACACTCGTCGCACCGAACACTCGAACGAGGTGACTGATCGACCAGGCGACCAGCCGTTCGATCGGACTGCCGTCCGATCGGACAGGCTGTTCGATCGAGCTGCCTAACCGATCGACCAGCCCCTTTCCACTTTGGGTAACCCTATAAATACCCCTTGTCACTTTCATTCTTTCTACTTTTGGCAACTGACGTCCGACCAGCACTCTCACCTTGCTTTTTCTCCGATTTCTCGCAATTCCGGTAAGTTCTTGTCCTAAATCCTGTACTTCCTTAATCTACACGCACTTCTACACCTTTCTATCTTTTGAATCTTAACTTTTAACCGTGAAATCATCAAGATTCAAGGTGTTCTAGGATGACGACATCATGTGTTCTTGAAGAACTTCATGTTTTGGCCTCAATCCACCAAGAACAACTTGGATCTAACCGATTTCCACATAAACAAACAAGGATCTTCCATAGATCTAAACATATTCACAAGAAAAAAGGATTGAAAGATGGTTTTTCAACTTTCTTTCAACTCTTTTGCACTCAATGCACTCAAAACCGATAAAATCAGAGGTTATGCCGACTTACTACTCATTATTGTGGTTGTGTTGGTTCAAGATCTGTAATCCATCCACGAGATTATCGATTCCGGGTTAACCAAGAACAATCGTCCTGAACTGGTGGACTGACCGAACTTGGGTGGTTCCTGTTCGATCGGGTCACTAGAGTTTAGGATGGAGTTCTGTTGGTTAGCACGATATCAGCACATCTCGATAAAACGACAAACTATCAAAACAACCAAGTGTAAGACTAACAGGTCAACCAGGACGGAGTGCCGTCCGAACGGACTGCTGTCCGAACGGACAGCCACCCGGACGACCGGCCACCCGTACGACTTGCACCTTGGCCCCACCTTAGTTTTCAAATCAAGCTTCAAGAGTTTTGGAACACCGAACGGATTGCAGTCCGATCGAGTTACCACTCGATCGACCGACTATCCGACTATGTGATGTTTCTAAACTTCAACACTTAAACAATTTTCAACATGTTCAATGCATAAAGGATGCCACCCGATCGAACAACCGTCCGATCGAGTGACACCCTGCTGTGAACTTGTTCTCACTGAAGTGCCCAACCGAACGGGTTGCCGTCCGATCGAATGACCGTCCGATCGACCGACCTGAAAGGTAGAGATACTTCTGTGTTTTCAAAATACTACAACGAAAACTTGAAAAGACAAGCCATCATACAAAAACACATCCTTCCCAAAGGAAGAAACAACCCACTCGAACAGTCATCCGACCGTCCGAACGGACTACCACCCGCACGACCGGCTGTCCGATCGGACTACCATCCGACCAAACTATTGTCCGAACCACTTGTACTTTGCATCGTTTTACACGTCGCTTATCGTGATACTATAAATATGTTCAGGCTATCCCTACTCTCTAGCGCTCCCTTCAATCCATCAATCGCTGTGAGTATACTCGATCCCTTTTTGCTTTATGCACTTTTGGGTGTTACATACGTTACTTATACAAAATCACATCGAACACACTACGCAATACTTTCAACGCTAACCGTTATCGCATGTATACGTGACTAAATGAATGCTTGTTTGTTATGTTTACACATGGAATGCTGTCTACCTGCCTTAGCAACGGTAGTACTATTAGTTTGGACTCAGCACCCGTTCACTCGGGGGTTGTTAAGGACAATTACCTACATGGCTCACAGTGGTGAGTATGTATCGCGAACTGCCTTGGGCAGTCAACCCGCGGTCATTGGTATCGATAGGTTCATGTCGATAACTAACATGCCTCATTTCACTCTGTGTACGTGCTGGTTATGCGTAATGCTTTCGAACTCTATATGCTATTATCAAACTTGTATGCTCACCTTTACACTATGTGTATTGACTTTTACTTTAACGTATGTGACAGTTGCTTAGGATGCTTATTTTCTTTCTGTGCTGTGAAATCGAGGCTAGGAAAGACCTAGGTCAACAACAAACAATTGTCTGTAATAAAAATCTGAGTTGTTGGAACAGAACAATTGACTAGATATTTTCTGTAATAATTATATTATCTTATATGACATGGTATGGGACGTGTTGACTTAAATATTTGGTAAATATAGTTGTTATGGAAACTTCTGGATAATCTGTTTCGCTCAGTGCCATGCCCCGATGTTTTCGCCTTCGGTTGGGGTGTGACAGATTGGTATCAGAGCCATAACTATAGGGAATTAGGCAAGACTCGACCTAGTCCGGGTCGAAGTCTTAGAGACCTAGTCTATAGTTAGGAACCAACAGACCGACTCGTACATGTCCAGTAGGGACTATGTATGAGCTTACTGCCATTTCTCACTATTCTCGCCTATGCTGCACTATCACTGTACTCGAATTTTCAATTATGAATAAGGGATTAAGTCGAGATTAGGCGTGAAAACCGCAAACTCTCAACCAAATTGCTTGTTCGCCTCGCATTTTCATCCACAAGTACGAGAAGTTGCGTTGAATCAAGAGTGAAATCCATACTTTGACGCATAATTCTCTTTTATTTTATCAAACAGGAACAAAGTTGTTAAGCCAGGGGTGAAACCCTAACCTTGACGACTTGTTCCGACCTTTACTTGGTTTTACAAAACTCTCACCAAAGTCTCGACGGACTCCAATGACCTGAAGTCATGGTATGACTAACGGGATGCGTGCCAAACGCCCAAGAATCGAGGCAAAAGCACAGTCCTGAAAGTCAAAGTGTGTACGACAAGTTCTTGAGAATAGTCGAATCACCTTGGATAGTCAATGTCTAATAGTCGCATACGATCTATTTCTCGATTTTTATGTGTTTCGATTCTGAGCCCGCAACTGCTGACTCTGATGATTCGTTGATTTTATGTGTTTATGAGTATTTACCTGCTTATGTGTTTTAATTTTTGGAGACTTATTCGATTTTTGCTTTCACTTCGATCGACACGTACGATTCGCACTGCACTTCTATCTCAAAACGCTGACAAATCGCTAAATTGTGGACAACCCCATGCTATGATTATTCGCTTACACTATACTACTCGATATGTTAAATCGCGATCGCTATTCTCGAACATTCGCGGACCTTGAATGATAGGTTTCTGTATTCTGACTGACTCTTCTGATTACGTGTTTTATGTGCTCTCTGTGAATCCATGCCTTACGTGCTTACATGCTTACGTGTTTCTGTGTTTATCTGAATCTGTGATTATATGCTTACATGATTATACGTGTTCCTGGGATTTAGTAGTATTAGACGTGTGAGGTGAGTTTGAATATGTCATGTTGAGTCCTGTGGCGATGACTGTTGCAGACAATGTCGTCATCTGGATCTCACGCTACCCGAGATGCTCGCCGAAAGCAAGCAGAAGAGCCCAAGACTTTGATGAGAATTTAAAAATCAGAAGAGGTTTTGAATATAATCACCTAAGGATAGGTGATGAGCATTTGTAAAATCTAAAGATTCAAAGATGAGATCTGCGGTGATGAGGCATTGGTTACAAAAGATAAGGATAGGGATGAAGACAAAGGCAAAGATAACGGAAGAGTTTGCTAATGGAAAAGTGTCCTGGGTAGTTATAGTCTAGGTCAAAAGTAATTTCTAATAACCTAAATCCCTATAACCATGGCTCTGATACCAATCTGTAACACCCTGACCGGAGGCGGAAAAGTCAAAGGGCATCACGAAACAGGCAGAATGCAATTGTGCACATGGAGATTATATTAAGTTGAAATATAGTTTAAGTTCAATTCAATAGATTGCATTCACATCTGAAAATATAAGAGTACATAAACAAATACAACATAAATTATTTCACAAATGATAAATTCGGATTTAATCTAAGGCATAAGTCTTGATAAATCCTATATGAAATATTCTTGCAAATCATGGCATCAAACATTGTCACCTGAAACATACGTTAGGAAAATATTGGGTCAACAAACGGTTGAGTGAATTCATAGGTTTTGTTAGGCAAAAATAACAATGTGATATGAAAATGAGTTAAGACTGTGGCATGCGATATGTCTTTAAGCAAAAGAGTAATACAAGTAGTCACTTAGTGGTACATTCAAGCCTGCGTTATGACGTAACACGGGTCTATCACCTCACTCCTAAGTTTCATATGAGTTCCAACAACAACAACAATTGCGATAAAATGAGAAGTAAGATGGGGCGTCAATCCTATAGCGCTATAATATAACCGTTGGGCTTTTGCAAGTTAATAAACGTAAACTTCTTAAAGCAACAACAACAAGTATTAAGCAAATGCAAAGGCAATCGGGGGAAACCACAAAATAGCAAATAGTTTGTATCACATTGTAACATATGTATCATCCCAAAATAATGTAAAAAGGGACTATGAACTCACCTTGATTTCGGGTAAGTCCAAACAAGTATGCAAAATGTGAGAGTTCTTGGAAATAAGATTCCACGTCACTGTAATTGATAGAACATGCAACAATATGGAATATGTATCAACAATAATGTTTAATTGGATAATTGGAAATCCTAAATCTATAGGATTCGGTAGTGTTTTGTTTAAATGGTGGTAATATGGTTAACAAGAGGACTTGGAAAATGAATATGATATAAAGGAATTATTTATGAAAAATATATATTTAACATAAATAATATAATTGCAAAAGTATATAATTGATTTAATATAAACATTTGTATATAATTAACTTGTATAATTAAACAACATAATTGAATATAATGATTATTGGCAAAATATTGTACAAGTGATATAACTAATTTTTAAAAAAATATAAATTAATTTAGATGATTTAAAATATATAATTAATTGATAAATGGTAATTATATAGTTTAAAAGAAATAATATGATAATTATATAACTAGTTATCAAAATAATTAATTTAAATCAGAATAATTAAAAATAATATTTTTAATTATTGATCTTGAATATTACTGATTTAAAATAATTATTATGGCCTTGGAATCAATTTAAATGAATAAAATGAATTAAAATGATTAAAATAACAATAAATAAGTTTATATAAGTTTAATTATCTAAATAATTAGATATAATAAAATTCAGATTCTGAATTTATATAAACTCAGAATAGTGCATATTTCGTCATAAAAATAATTTTGGATAAAATTTATATAGTTATATAATTTAATTACACTAAATTAAACTATATTTATAGGTATAAATACTGATTTATTTATATAAATATCAAAATTATATAAAATATCAGTAAAAATCATATTTTTGTAAATTTCAGCAATTAAAATAATTAATCTGAAATTTTCCGTATTTATGTCTTAAAAATCGATTTGTTATGAATTATTAAATAATAAACTGTTTTAATTTCATAAAAAATAGCTTTATAAATAAATTAACAAATTTTATATTTTTAATAAAAGTAGCTGTATATAATAAGGTTATAAAATTATGGAAAGGTTAAAAATATTAAAACTAAAGGAATTAAAAATGAATGGTTGGCCCTGGGTTCGAACCCGGGTCAACAGGCTTGCAACAAACACACACAACCACTGGGCTATGCCTGGTGATTGTTCATATGTTTAGTTTGAATTAAATAAATGCAGAATTCAATGGTGTCATCTTCCCCAAATAAGAGTCAAAGTCAGAATGCCCGGTCAACCCAAAAGTCAAAGACCGTAATTAACGATTAGACTTATGTTTTATCTAAATTAATCTTGGGGAAACATTGTATAAGTATAAACAAACTAATTGAACGGATAAAAACTAACCGGTATAGGCTGGAACGATGAAACGGCTAATTCCGGCGAGTATGAACTCCGGCGAGAGTTGCAGACGGCGAACAGACGTAATTTCGAAGTGTTTGTGAAATGTGAATGGTGTAGAATGATCATGGGGATTGAAGGGACTTTAATAATACCTCAATTCAACACAAAATCGACAGGAATCAGTGGATTCGATCCACTTTTGATTTCTTTAATAAAAGTCAATTTTTTTCCACCGAAACGCGTCGAATAAAGTGGTTAAATGGCTGGCAATGGGGTCGGGATTATGTGATGATGAGTTCGGTGAGGTTAAACAGCGGATCCAAAGAAATCAGATCCAATGCGGCAACTGATCTGATTCAGATTTGAATTATATTAATTAATTTTAAAGTGATGCTAAATATAATATAAACCTATAATCATCACATCCCAACTGGTAGCCCAGTTTGTTTGTGCGAGTGTTGTTGTGCGGGCATGCCCGGGTTCGAATCCCGGGTGTAGCCGGTTCGATTGCCATTAAACTCTTTTTAAATCAGAATTTATTTTGATAAAATATTTAAATTTCTAAATTGTATACAAATGAATTTAAGTTTCATATATAACAGCTCCTGTACAGGAAGATAAACTGGTTAAGGCGTTACGGTTATAACGGAGAGGTCACGAGTTCGATTCCCGGCAAGGGCCGGTCTGATACAGAAGGACCCCCTTTTATTCAGGTTTTTGGATATTTACACTTTGGCCCTCAAGTTTCATTTTATACAAAAACAGTCCCTCAAGTTTCCGAAATTTACAAAATCAGCGCCTGAACTTTCAAAAAATATTTAAAACAGACCCTGAAGTTTCAAAAATATGCAACTTTGGTCCCTGAAGTTTTGGAAAATGTCACAAATGGTCCCTGGTTTATTCAGTTAGATATACTAACTGAGTTAGTGTTTAAAGAAGAAATCCTTATATAAAAGTTAACCTGGTTAGACTATTCAGTTAAAATGAGTTTAAGAAGATCAGTTTTAGTCCCTAGAGTTTAAGTTTGAGAAAATGACCAAATGAACCTTGGACTTTTATTTCACAAATATATATTTATTTTCTTAAAAATAAGTTTCAAAAATTACCAAAAGAACCCTAAACTTGTAGTTTGAAATAATCACACTTTAACCCTTGTATTTATATAGTTTCAAAAATGAAAATTTAGTCCTTGGACTTAAAAAGTAATAGATTTCAAGCAGGTTTTAAATAATGACAAATAGGTCCCTCAAATTGTAGTTTCACAAAATGTCACAATGGGCCCTTATAGTTTATGTAACCTTGTTTAATAGTATAAAACTCAACAAATTTGCAATTGTTTCATGTGTTTGTGTTGGTATAAGTATGTATGAGTATAAAGCAAGTATGTTTCAAGTAAGTTTCACTTTAAATACGCTAATCTTTACGATGCAAATCAAAACAAAACATGTGTGAAAACCAGGATGGTTACAGTCTCCCCTACTTTAGGAAATTCCGTCCCGAAATTTATTCGAAGGAGACCGTAAAATGTAATTGTAATGATTAGAAAGGTAAGCAAGGCATTAGTTTCTAGAGCATTGTTTGGTGTTGATAATTTGAGGAATCTACGGGGATCATTGTATAGAAATTGTTTTGCATGGCACTATGTTATGCTGAATTTGTAATGTAAATCTTAGGCAAACAAATGGGTGTACAAATAAGCAAATAATGGATAATTACATAACCTCATAATGTTTTTATGTGCCACCTTACTTAACAAGGCTTACTATGATTCTCATGCGTCGAACCTCGTAATTAAGTGTGCACCCAAAATTACGCGTTTCGTCGCATGGTCCACTTAGCACTTCTAGTTAAGTGAGGAAAACAAATAAGATTGAGGTATTGTTTAAATCAAATAAGCACCAATATAACACAACATCAACTGAATCAAAACGTATTTCACATTAGCAATGATAGCATTGTTTGTTTGATAGTCTATTATGATGTGAACAATTTACATTGGAAATAAGTCATGAAATGGATCAAATTCAGGCTCAGAACTATAAGGTGGTGGAGGTGGTAGAGGCAGTTGCATAAGATCAGTTAATTGTCTCAGCATGCTTTCCAACCATTGTTTTCTTTCTGTCAGCCATTTTATTTGTTGAGACAAATTTCGAACCTGATTGTTTAACCTAGTTACTTCGACTCCCATTGCATCTGGAGGTAGATGCATCTGAGGCACTGTACTTGGGCCTGCTATATCAGTTGGTGGCAGTTGTTGTTCTACTTCGTTTAATAGCGACTGGAAAGACTGTGGCAAAAATGATTCCGACGTTAACTGTTCTTGGAGCTTCATGTTTTCATAAGTTTCTTGCATCGTTGAATCCTCCTTGAAAACTAAGGGTGAGAAGCTTTGTGAGACGTTCGGTGTTAGTGGTTGGGATAGGTTAGTTGTAAGATGTTCTTGTATGTATGGTAGCTGTGGTTGCATATCATATCGATAAAAAGACGATTAAGGAAATTGCAACAATGCTTGTTGTAAATTTTGTGTGGAGGTACTTTCTAAGATAAATGGAGCTCCCTCCGACTGGAATGGTTGAGTTGGGGTATAATTATGAACAGGGGTTAGACTAATGATGTTAACATTTACAATCCCAGGTGCCTTTGGTGGAGATAATCCTTGGATAATCTGATCACTTAAGACACCTAATGATTTTGCTAATTTTGTAATGTAAGATCCACCCATGAGACTTTTCAGAGGATTGGTTTGTTGACTAAAAAAATATGCAGCAAGCTCGTGGGCAATATTACAAGGAACTTGCTCAAAAATACTATGCAGATGGAAAATTTTGGTTGAACTAACCCTTTGTTGATTAATCTGGCGCCCCATGATAGTGTTGGCTAAAACACGGTGCATATACCGATAACGAGGGTCTGTGAAGTTTATAAAATTATTGTTGCCGCACCATGCTTTTGATGCATGGCGGCGCCAATATTCTCTCATTTTCACAGAGGAATAAGAGGTTGATGCCCTCGTAAAAATGGGTTGTTTAATTTCTTCATCGGTATATATACCCAGATGAACTGCGAATTCTGTTAATGACATGTTATAAGGTTGTCCACAAAGCCGAAAATGAATGGATTCATCGGTAAGACTTCTATTATATTTGAAATAGAAAGTGGACAAGAACTCATATACCAGTTCATCATATGATGGTTCTAGGATGTTGAAGAAACGGCGCCAGGGCTTATTATGTGGTAGTAATCTTGCCAGTGAACCAACGGGGTCAACCGTTCCTATTCGATGCCAATCAATGCCGCTAATAGTAAAAACTTCAAGATCCTTGTGTTTTTTATACTTCTCACGAGTGGGTAACTCAGCAAACCAAAGGAATGGATGAATTTCTGCTGTATGTGAAGATTCAGCATAAACTACTGGGAAATATGCCATTTGAATATTGGGTTTGCTGAACTAAGAAAAGTTTGGGTATGGGTTGTTTTGGGTATGAGTTGGATTATATCAGAAATTGTAGTTCTTGGGTAGGTTAGCTCGAGTAATGAGTTTCTCTGATGAGCTTGCTTCTCTGACGAGTGTGTGAGTGATACGAAAAGAATGGAGTTTAAGAGGGTGTTGTGGTGATGTGAGAAGGTAGAACGGTTCGGTTTTTTTATAGCTCTTGCAAATCTCGTAAAGTCCGAAAATGATTTATGATGAGCCGTAAATGTGCTACCAAAAGTCTAGGTTCACATTGATCGACAAGATGGAATTGCGGATTCTAATCAATTACCGAGAAATCAGGAGCCGGGAAAAAAATCGGCGACGATAAGTTTGAAAAAAAAGGAGACGGTTGTTGCTGTCATATATTTTTTTTATAAAGAAAAGCCTATAGGGATGACAGATGGTCATCCGGTCGGATGACCATTTGGCCCAAAAGGGACCCATTCGATCGGACGGTCATTCGGATGGTAGTGTGTTTCAAAAATGTTTCAAACTTTTGAAGTTTTCATTGTTTATACGTTTTAAAATAGTTTACCGTAGCTAGTTTGAAATTTTGAATTTGAACATGTATGATCCCGAAAATAATTTGAATTTGAAAAGAGTTTTGGTAAAACGATCTTATATTATTTATAAGACCTTGTAGACATGCGAGAAAAGTTGGTTTGGTTTCTGCTTGATAGTGGATATCTTTAGTAAAATGATATAGTGTGATCGTGTTTTAATGACTATGTTAAATAGGAAATTCATGGGCAAGAGTGTCATTGGACCAATTAAGTATCTACAAGCGGTAGGGGAAAACATAAGGTCATAGGAATCAAAACGAAATGTTTCTGGCGGAATAGTTTCATAAAATCAATGATGAGGATAGAAAACACATAATAAAATGGATATCATTTACTCCACGAATAAACGACATCAATGACAAGTCAAAGTAGTTGGGTTCTTATAACTTAGTGAAGTCATGCTTTAGCCTATAAGTGGACACTCATCCCAAGAATTCCCCGGTAAGCACAACTGGTTCCTCGAGTTAGAATTTATACGAAGTGCTTGCCTAGACAGAAAACCCAGAATACAGGCATCCACCCTTCCAGATTGCACGAGTTCGTTATTAGAGCCCAAGACTTTGATGAGAATTTAAAAATCAGAAGAGGTTTTGAAAATAATCACCTAAGGATAGGTGATGAGCATTTGTAAAATCTAAAGATTCTAAAGATGAGATCTGCGGTGATGAGGCATTGGTTACAAAAGATAAGGATAGGGATGAAGACAAAGGCAAAGATAACGGAAGAGTTTGCTAATGGAAAAGTGTCCTGGGTAGTTATAGTCTAGGTCAAAAGTAATTTCTAATAACCTAAATCCCTATAACCATGGCTCTGATACCAATCTGTAACACCCTGACCGGAGGCGGAAAAGTCAAAGGGCATCACGAAACAGGCAGAATGCAATTGTGCACATGGAGATTATATTAAGTTGAAATATAGTTTAAGTTCAATTCAATAGATTGCATTCACATCTGAAAATATAAGAGTACATAAACAAATACAACATAAATTATTTCACAAATGATAAATTCGGACTTAATCTAAGGCATAAGTCTTGATAAATCCGATATGAAATATTCTTGCAAATCATGGCATCAAACATTGTCACCTGAAACATATGTTAGGAAAATATTGGGTCAACAAACGGTTGAGTGAATTCATAGGTTTTGTTAGGCAAAAATAACAATGTGATATGAAAATGAGTTAACACTGTGGCATGCGATATGTCTTTAAGCAAAAGAGTAATACAAGTAGTCACTTAGTGGTACATTCAAGCCTGCGTTATGACGTAACACGGGTCTATCACCTCACTCCTAAGTTTCATATGAGTTCCAACAACAACAACAATTGCGATAAAATGAGAAGTGAGATGGGGCGTCAATCCTATAGCGCTATAATATAACCGTTGGGCTTTTGCAAGTTAATAAACGTAAACTTCTTAAAGCAACAACAACAAGTATTAAGCAAATGCAAAGGCAATCGGGGGAAACCACAAAATAGCAAATAGTTTGTATCACATTGTAACATATGTATCATCCCAAAATAATGTAAAAAGAGACTATGAACTCACCTTGATTTCGGGTAAGTCCAAACAAGTATGCAAAGTGTGAGAGTTCTTGGAAATAAGATTCCACGTCACTTTAATTGATAGAACATGCAACAATATGGAATATGTATCAACAATAATGTTTAATTGGATAATTGGAAATCCTAAATCTATATGATTCGGTAGTGTTTTGTTTAAATGGTGGTAATATGGTTAACAAGAGGACTTGGAAAATGAATATGATATAAAGGAATTATTTATGAAAAATATATATTTAACATAAATAATATAATTGCAAAAGTATATAATTGATTTAATATAAACATTTGTATATAATTAACTTGTATAATTGAACAACATAATTGAATATAATGATTATTGGCAAAATATTGTACAAGTGATATAATTAATTTATAAAAAAATATAAATTAATTTAGATGATTTAAAATATATAATTAATTGATAAATGGTAATTATATAGTTTAAAAGAAATAATATGATAATTATATAACTAGTTATCAAAATAATTAATTTAAATCAGAATAATTAAAAATAATATTTTTAATTATTGATCTTGAATATTACTAATTTAAAATAATTATTATGGCCTTGGAATCAATTTAAATGAATAAAATGAATTAAAATGATTAAAATAACAATACATAAGTTTATATAAGTTTAATTATCTAAATAATTAGATATAATAAAATTCAGATTCTGAATTTATATAAACTCAGAATAGTGCATATTTCGTCATAAAAATAATTTTGGATAAAATTTATATAGTTATATAATTTAATTACACTAAATTAAACTATATTTATAGGTATAAATTCTGATTTATTTATATAAATATCAAAATTATATAAAATATCAGTAAAAATCATATTTTTGTAAAGTTCAGCAATTAAAATAATTAATCTGAATTTTTTCGTATTTATATCTTAAAAATCGATTTGTTATGAATTATTAAATAATAAACTGTTTTAATTTCATAAAAAATAGCTTTATAAATAAATTAACAAATTTTATATTTTTAATAAAAGTAGCTGTATATAATAAGGTTATAAAATTATGGAAAGGTTAAAAATATTAAAACTAAAGGAATTAAAAATGAATGGTTGGCCCTGGGTTCGAACCCGGGTCAACAGGCTTGCAACAAACACACACAACCACTGGGCTATGCCTGGTGATTGTTCATATGTTTAGTTTGAATAAAATAAATGCAGAATTCAATGGTGTCATCTTCCCCAAATAAGAGTCAAAGTCAGAATGCCCGGTCAACCCAAAAGTCAAAGACCGTAATTAACGATTAGACTTATGTTTTATCTAAATTAATCTTGGGGAAACATTGTATAAGTATAAACAAATTAATTGAACGGATAAAAACGAACCGGTATAGGCTGGAACGATGAAACGGCTAATTCCGGCGAGTATGAACTCCGGCGAGAGTTGCAGACGGCGAACAGACGTAATTTCGAAGTGTTTGTGAAATGTGAATGGTGTAGAATGATCGTGGGGATTGAAGGGACTTTAATAATACCTCAATTCAACACAAAATCGACAGGAATCAGTGGATTCGATCCACTTTTGATTTCTTTAATAAAAGTCAAAATTTTCCACCGAAAAGGCATCGAAATGCGTCGAATAAAGTGGTTAAATGGCTGGCAATGGGGTCGGGATTATGTGATGATGAGTTCGGTGAGGTTAAACATTGGATCCAAAGAAATCAGATCCAATGCGGCAACTGATCTGATTCAGATTTGAATTATATTAATTAATTTTAAAGTGATGTTAAATATAATATAAAACCATAATCATCACATCCCAACTGGTAGCCCAGTTGGTTTGTGCGAGTGTTGTTGTGCGGGCATGCCCGGGTTCGAATCCCGGGTGTAGCCGGTTCGATTGCCATTAAACTCTTTTTGAATCAGAATTCATTTTGATAAAATATTAAAATTTCTAAATTGTATACAAATGAATTTAAGTTTCATATATAACAGCTCCTGTACAGTAGAATAAACTGGTTAAGGCGTTACGGTTATAACGGAGAGGTCACGAGTTCGATTCCCGGCAAGGGCCGGTCCGATACAGAAGGACCCCCTTTTATTCAGGTTTTTGGATATTTACACTTTGGCCCCTCAAGTTTCATTTTATACAAAAACAGTCCCTCAAGTTTCCGAAATTTACAAAATCAGCCCCTGAACTTTCAAAAAATATTTTAAACAGACCCTGAAGTTTCAAAAATATGCAACTATGGTCCCTGAAGTTTCAGAAAATGTCTCAAATGGTCCCTGGTTTATTCAGTTAGATATACTAACTGAGTTAGTGTTTAAAGAAGAAATCCTTATATAAAAGTTAACCTGGTTAGACTATTCAGTTAAAATGAGTTTAAGAAGATCAGTTTTAGTCCCTAGATTTTAAGTTTGAGAAAATGACCAAATGAACCTTGGACTTTTATTTCACAAATATATATATATTTATTTTCTTAAAAATAAGTTTCAAAAATTACCAAAAGGACCCTAAACTTGTAGTTTGAAATAATCGCACTTTAACCCTTGTATTTATATAGTTTCAAAAATGAAAATTTAGTCCTTGGACTTAAAAAGTAATAGATTTCAAGCTGGTTTCAAATAATGACAAATAGGTCCCTCAAATTGTGGTTTCACAAAATGTCACAATAGGCCCTTATACTTTATGTAACCTTGTTTAATAGTATAAAACTCAACAAATTTGCAATTGTTTCATGTGTTTGTGTTGGTATAAGTATGTATGAGTATAAATCAAGTATGTTTCAAGTAAGTTTCACTTTAAATACGGTAATCTTTACGATGCAAATCAAAACAAAACATGTGTGAAAACCAGGATGGTTACAGAACGCGACCGGCGTCTTCCAGTCCCGCGCTCTAGACTGGTGGACGGCCGAAAGGAACAAGCGCAGAAATGATGCAGCCTATGGTCTGTCATGGGACGAGTTGAAGAACGTTATGCTCGAAGAGTTCTGCCCTCCCTATGAGCGCCAGAAGCTGGAGGACGAGTTCTGGCACATCAAGGAGAAGGAAGGTGACAACGCTGCCCTGACTGCTCGCTTTAAGCAACTCAGCATCATCTGTCCCGATCAAGTGAAGACGCCCGACATGACGATCTAGAAGTACATTCGAGCTCTACCCGATTGTGTTGCGGATTTTGTGCATGCCGCAAAGCCAGCAACGATCGAAGAAACTTACTTGCTTGCCGCCGAGATCAACGACAAGCGGGTAAAAGCTGGTTTTTGGGATAAAGCTTCAAAGAACCTGCACCAAGTCACCACCGCACCAACCGCTGAAACCGTTGCCGCTCAATCGTCAAAGTCCTCACGCCGCAAGAAGAACAACAACAACAACTCCAGCAACAAGAACTGTGCTGTCACTACCACTGCTGCTCCACTCCAAGTCGTACCGGCTCAGCAGCAGTCTCACCACCGACCAGCACCAGCTGCTTATGCACCGCCGGCAAAGCGCGCATATACAGGCCCTCACCCTGCCTGCCCAACATGTTCTTACCATCACCAGGTGGGTCTCGCCTGCCGTTTCTGCGCTCAATGCAATATGTATGGCCACTTCATTGCCAACTACCGTACTGGTCCCCGTCAAGTGCCAGCTCAAGCCACTGCTCATCAAGCTCTGCTCCCAGCCCCACAAGGCCAACAAGCGGCTCAGGCACCCGCGATCAACGCCAGAGTCTGCTTCGCATGTGGTGATCCCAACCACTTTGCGAACATGTGCCCGAACAGGGTTGTGAAACAAGAGCCCCAGCAGCAGCAGCAACACCAGCAGCAACAGCCTTAGCAGCAGCAACAATCCGCACGCGCCAGAACTTTCAACATCAATGTGCGCCAAGCCCAGACTGACAACAACGTGGTCAATGGTATGTTCCTTGTGAATGGTATTTATGCTTCATGTTTGTTTGATACTGGAGCCAATAACTGCTTTGTGTCGTTTGAATTCGAGAAACTTCTTAGTCGTAAGTGCTCCCATCTCCCCTCGACGTTCGATGTTGAAGTCGCTACCGGAAGAACTGTCGCCGTTAACTCTGTTCTTCGTGATTGTACTCTTGAGCTCAACAATCACATCTTCCCAATCGACCTTATTCCGATGCAACTCGGAAGTTTTGACGTCATAGTAGGCATGGATTTTCTTCGCGAAAACCATGTTGAAGTTGTGTACTTCGATAAGATGATTCGATTCTCGCTCGCAAATGGTGACTTATTGTGTGTCTATGGTGAAACTGCTTCGAAAGGCCTCAAGCTCATGACATGTGTCCAAGCTAGCAAGTATCTCCGCAAGGAATACAGAGCTTTCTTGGCTAATATTGTAGTAGTGGAGAAGGAAAAGAAAGGAAAGACAGAAGTGAAAGACGTTCCTGTGGTTCGTGAATTTCCTAATGTGTTCCCTGATGATCTTCCCGGTTTACCGCCAAGTCGTGATATCGACTTTCGTATCGACCTCATTCCTGGAGCCAACCCTGTTGCCAAAGCTCCTTACCGACTCGCACCGTCCGAAATGCGTGAACTCTCGAACCAACTCCAGGAATTACTTGAGGAAGGCTTCATTCGCCCGAGCACCTCTCCTTGGGGCGCGCCAGTCCTTTTCGTAAAAAAGAAGGATGGGACGTTCCGGATGTGCATCGACTACCGGGAACTGAATAAGTTGACTATCAAGAACCGCTATCCCCTGCCTCGCATTGATGATTTGTTTGATCAACTATAAGGTGCTACGTATTTCTCGAAGATCGATCTACGCTCAGGCTATCACCAGCTACGCATTCAAAAGGATGATATACACAAAACCGCTTTTCGCACTCGATATGGCCACTACGAGTTCGTTGTTATGCCTTTTGGTTTAACCAACGCACCCGCGGTTTTTATGGATTTGATGAATCGCGTGTGTAAACCTTATCTCGACCGTTTCGTCTTCGTGTTCATCGACGATGTCTTGATCTATTCCAAATCGAAAGCCGAACACGCGCAACATCTACGTTTGGTTCTTGAGCTACTCCAAGGGAATCGACTCTATGCCAAGTTCTCCAAGTGCGAATTCTGGCTGGAGGAGGTTCAATTCCTCGGTCACATTGTAAATAGTCAAGGTATTCACGTCGATCCCGCGAAGATTGAAGCCGTTAAGAGTTGGATTACACCCAAGAACCCGTCCGAAGTCCGTTCTTTTCTCGGACTAGCGGGCTATTATCGACGATTTATCGAAGGATTCTCAAAGATCGTTGTGCTGCTTACCACTCTTACGCATAAAGACAAGCCTTTTGTTTGGGGAACTGAACAAGAGTCTGCCTTCCAAGCCCTTAAGCGCATGCTTTGCAATGCTCATGTTCTCTCATTGCCCGATGGAAACGACGACTTCATTGTCTATTGTGGTGCTTCCAACCTTGGTCTTGGTTGCGTTCTTATGCAACGGGACAAGGTTATAGCTTACGCATCTCGTCAGCTTAAAATCCATGAGAAGAACTATACAACCCATGTTCTCGAGCTAGGCGCAGTTGTTTTTGCATTAAAGATTTGGCGACACTACCTGTATGGTACCAAGTGTACGATCTTCACCGATCATAGGAGCCTACAACATATCTTTGATCAGAAAGAACTTAATATGCGTCAACGCCGATGGGTAGAACTACTCAACGATTACGACTGTGAGATTCGTTATCACCCAGGCAAAGCAAATGTCGTTGCCGACGCTCTCAGCAGACGAAGTTATTTGCTCAGCATTCGTAACATCCAAGCCCAATACGACCTCGAAACCCTCATCCGCGAAGCCCATCATGCTTGTTTTAATGCACGCACTCTGAAGAAGGAACGAATCTTTCACGGTGGAGCTCAACTTGTGAATAAGCCGAATGGGATATTCCACTATCTGGACCGAATTTGGATCCCTAAACGGACCGATTTGCGAAAGATATTGATGGACGAAGCCCACAAATCCCGATATTCTAATCATCACGGTGCCAATAAAATGTACCAGGACCTTCACTCAAGTACTGGTGGCCGGGCATGAAGAGGGATATTGCTCTCTATGTTGGAAAGTGCCTGACTTGTGCAAAGGTCAAGGCTGAACACCAAAGACCCTCTGGCTTACTCGAACAACCACCTATCCCTATATAGAAGTGGGAGAGTATAGATATGGACTTCATAACAAAGCTTCCGCACACGTCATCAGGTCACGACAGCATCTGGGTTGTTGTTGACCATCTAATCAAATCAGCTTACTTTTTGCCAATACGGGAAGACTACAAGGTAGAACGATTAGCCCGAATCTACACCAACGAGATCATTTGTCGACATGGGACGCCTCGCGACATCATCTCTGACCGGGATGCTCGGTTTACCTCGCGACTGTGGGAAACGTTTCAAACGGCTCTCGGTACTACGCTTAATCTAAGTACCGCATTCCACCCTCAAACCGACGGTCAGACTGAAAGAACGATCCGTACTCTTGAAGACATGCTCCGTTCGTGTGTCATAGATTTGGGTGGTAATTGGGATGCTTACCTGCCGTTAGTCGAATTCTTGTACAATAACAGTTGTCATTCCAGCATGAAAATGGCACCATTCGAGGCTTTATACGGAAGAAAATGTCGATCGCCTATTGTGTGGCATGAGATCGGTCACTCGCAATTAACCGGTCTTGAGCTATTGCAAGAAATGACTGACAAAGTCCTCCAAATTCGAGACAACTTGTTGAAAGCTCGAAGTCGACAGAAAAGTTACGCCGATAGACGACCCAAGCCCCTTGAATTTGACGTTGGCGACTACGTACTCCTAAAGGTATCACCTTGGAAGGGTGTGGTCAGATTCGGCAAGAAAGGGAAACTAGCGCCTCGATATGTTGGACCTTTTAAGATTCTGGAAAGGATCGGAAAAGTCGCCTACAGACTCGAACTACCGGAGGATCTTAGTAATGTCCACCCGACTTTCCATGTGTCAAACCTCTGAAAGTGCCTGGCTGAGCATGATTTAATTGTACCTCTCGATGACCTCCAAGTAAACGAAACACTACACTTCGTGGAGAAGCCTGTCGAAATCATGGATCGCCAAACCAAGCAGCTCAGACACTCGCGCATTCCTATTGTGAAAGTCCGATGGGAAGGCAAACGAGGCGCAGAGTTCACTTGGGAACTCGAAAGCGACATGAAGGCGGAGTACCCGCAGTTGTTTGTTACGGCTTCAGCCTAATTTCGGGACAAAATTCCCTCAACTAGGGGAGGCTGTAACACCCCGTGTTTCGGAAGTCAAAGTCAAAGTCAAGATTGAAGTCAAAGGAAGAAAAGATTGCTAACGCGATCTGTCTCTCCTTGCTCAATTCCTGTTTTGACTTCTTTGACTTTTATATAGTCTATTTTGTTTTCGCTTTAGTTGTATTATGTGGAGTATCTATTAATAATCACATAGTAATCGCTATTTATCGCTTAATCGCCTTATCGCAATCGCACTCGCAACTCGAATTATGCATCTTGGTTACTGTTATACGTGTGTGTACCTTATGTGTTACTTGTGCATGTTTATTTATGTTATGTGTGGTGATCAATCGAAACGCAATCGAACTCAATCGCAATCGAATCGCAACCGCTAAACGAATACGAAGTAAGGATGCTTGTATGTTGATATAGTAGTTGGGATTAAAAGTAATTTGACGAGGAAAATCTATCACATCAAAACGCTCGCAATCGCAATCGAAACGGCAACACTCGTCGCACCGAACACTCGAACGAGGTGACTGATCGACCAGGCGACCAGCCGTTCGATCGGACTGCCGTCCGATCGGACAGGCTGTTCGATCGAGCTGCCTAGCCGATCGACCAACCCCCTTCCACTTTGGGTAACCCTATAAATACCCCTTGTCACTTTTATTCTTTCTACTTTTGGCAACTGACGTCCGACGAGCACTCTCACCTTGCTTTTTCTCCGATTTCTCGCAATTCCGGTAAGATCTTGTCCCAAATCTTGTACTTCCTTAATCTACACGCACTTCTACACCTTTCTATCTTTTGAATCTTAACTTTTAACCGTGAAATCATCAAGATTCAAGGTGTTCTAGGATGACGTCATCATGTGTTCTTGAAGAACTTCATGTTTTGGCCTCAATCCACCAAGAACAACTTGGATCTAACCGATTTCCACATAAACAAACAAGGATCTTCCATAGATCTAAACATATTCAAAAGAAAAAGGATTGAAAGATGGTTTTTCAACTTTCTTTCAACTCTTTTACACTCAATGGACTCAAAACCGATAGAATCGGAGCTTGTGCCGACTTACTACTCATTATTGTGGTTGTGTTGGTTCAAGATCCGTACTCCATCCACGAGATTATCGATTCCGGGTTAACCAAGAACAATCATCCTGAACCGGTGGACTGACCGAACTTGGGTGGTTCCTGTTCGATCGGGTCACTAGAGCTTAGGATGGAGTTCTGTTGGTTAGCACGATATCAGCACATCTCGATAAAACGACAAACTATCGAAACAACCAAGTGTAAGACGAACAGGTCAACCAGGATGGAGTGCCGTCCGAACCACCCGGACGACCGGCCACCCGTACGGCTTGCACCTTGGCCCCACCTTAGTTTTCAAATCAAGCTTCAAGAGTTTTGGAACGCCGAACGGATTGCAGTCTGATCGAGTTACCACTCGATCGACCGACCATCCGACTATGTGATGTTTCGAAACTTCAACACTTAAACAATTTTCAACATTTTCAATGCACAAAGGATGCCACCCGATTGAACAACCGTCCGAACGAGTGACACCCTGCTGTGAACTTGTTCTCACTGAAGTGCCCAACCGAACGGGTTGCCGTCCGATTGAATGACCATCCGATCGACCGACCTGAAAGGTAGAGATACTTCTGTGTTTTCAAAATACTACAACGAAAACTTCAAAAGACAAGCCATCATACACAAACACATCCTTCCCAAAGGAAGAAACAACCCACTCGAACAGTCATCCGACCGGACGACCTTCCGAACGGACTACCACCCGCACGACCAGCTGTCCGATCGGACTACCATCCGATCGAACTACTGTCCGAACCACTTGTACTTTGCATCGTTTTACGCGTCGCTTATCGTGATACTATAAATCTGTTCAGGCTAACCCTACTCTCTAGCGCTCCCTTCAATCCATCAATCATTGTGAGTATACTCGATCCCTTTTTGCTTTATGCACTTCTGGGTGTTACATACGTTACTTATATAAAATCACATCGAACACACTATGCAATACTTTCAACGCTAACCGTTATCGCATGTATACGTGACCAATTGAATGCTTGTTTGTTATGTTTACACATGGAATGTTGTCTACCTGCCTTAACAATGGTAGTACTATTAGTTTGGTCTCAGCACCCGTTCACTCGGGGGTTGTTAAGGACAATTACCTACAAGGCTCACTGTGGTGAGTATGTATCGCGAACTGCCTTGGGCAGTCAACCCGCAGTAATTGGTATCGATAAGTTCATGTCAATAACTAACATGCCTCATTTCACTCTGTGTACGTGCTGGTTATGCGTAACGCTTTCGAACTCTATATGCTATTATCAAACTTGTATGCTCACCTTTACACTATGTGTATTGACTTTTACTTTAACGTATGTGACAGGTGCTTAGGATGCTTATTTGCTTTCTGTGCTGTGAAATCGAGGCTCGGAAAGACCTAGGTCAACAACAAACAATTGTCTGTAATAAAAATCTGAGTTGTCGGAACAGAACAATTGACTAGATCTTTTCTGTAATAATTATATTATCTTATATGACATGGTATGGGACGTGTTGATTTAAATATTTGGTAAATATAGTTGTTATGGAAACTTCTGGACAATCTGTTTCGCTCAGTGCCATGCCCCGATATTTCCGCCATCGGTTGGGGTGTGACACTTTCGATGTAATTTTTTTTTTAGAATACGTCAACTCAAATATAACACGTTTTATGCTTATTTTATGTACTTTTTTTCTCCTTTCTTGATTTTTTTTCTAGAATTTATTATTTCTATTTCTACACTTTTCTTTATGTTTAGTTTTTTAGTTTTATGTCCATTTTTTTATTGAAGTTATATTTAAGATAACGTTTAAGTTTTCAGTTACACTAAATTTAAAATCAGCCCATCTCGCTGTCCAATTTAATATTATTTTTATGATGTTCAATCAATGTAAAAAATGTGTCAGTATTCGTTTTGAGCTTATTTCTTTCGGTTAGTTTTTATATTGAACTAGAATAGATATCGAACGAAGCACCGCAGCGTAGCGCGGGTAATCTCACTAGTGATAAACATTTCCATATTAGTTTTTTTAAAGAGTGAATTTCAAATTTTGTCTTCTATTTCTATATCTTTTTTCAGGCGATGTCATTTATCTCTAAAATTGATGAGTTTTATACTTTATGTTTTCAAATGTTGCACGTTATGTCCTTTGAACCTAACTTAGTTATTTTTTTCTGTTAAAGCTAGTTCACTCAAGGATAATTTAGTCTTTTTACCCATTACTTTAAAAATATGTTAATAAATAAAACAAAAACAAATTTAAAGTGTGTTTGTATGTTTAATTAAACCACAAATCCTTGACTTTCTTTCAAACCCTCATTAGACTATCACCATTGGTGACTTTCCCCCAACCTAGGTTGCCCAAATAAATTAAAGAAAAAGAAAAAAATTTATTTTTCTCCACAACCTGGTTGGCTAAGCAACCCAAGGTTGCAAGAGGTTGTCCATGCTTTTTTGTCACTTGTCAAAATTGGATTGGTTCCATCTTCTAATTTTTTTTTTAATTTTTTTTCTAACTATCAATTCCCCCAATAATTTAATTACACAAATAAATTTTAATATTTAAACTTAATAACAAAACTAAATACACCGTATTTCCTAAAATAAATTTGTGAACATTACGATATAAATTTTATTAAAAACGGAGTTCATTTGAAAAAATATATTTTCCAGTATATTATATATATTGATTGTTTAACTTTTTAATATTTTTCAGATCATTTAAAAAAATATATTTTCGAGTATATCACACTTCTGTTTGTTTGTTTGTTTTTTTTTTTTTTGTGAACACGGAGATATAAAATTTATAAAAATTGATATATTATTTTAATTGTTTTTTTTTTCTAACACTATCTTATTTGCCACATGTCAACATTTTATTATTTTTTTTATAAAATTTCTTTTTTTTTATTTTTAATAACATTTTATATTAAAATAATGAAGTTTAAAAATATAAACATTTTTATTAGTTATAATAAATTTTATAGAATAAATTATAACCTAAGCCATATTTATTTAATAAAAAAATGGTTTAGGTTGGGTTGTTAATTTTTTTTTTTGAACGGCAAATTTGGATCACTGACGGACCACTGGAGTATCATCGTGCCACCACCAGCAGAACCACCCGATCGTATCCATCTCCACTAGGCAATAATGTCTATACACCAATTCAGGAGGAAACCCAATATATCTGGGAAAACCCCCCTTTGTGGGAATTGAACCCATGACCTAATGGTCATAAGCCTTATCCCACACCCAAGATACCACTAGGCTATAATGCCATGGGTAGGTTGGGTTGTTAATGAGTGTGAAAGGTTGGGTTGGGTTGGGGTGTGTAGGTAGAAGAGAGAGAATTATTTTTTTATTAAAAGTTGGGTTGGGTTGGGTTGTGAATGGGGATAGTCTTAGATCTCCCATATACAATATACAGCTTCAAATCGTTGACCCTTCCTTGCTCTGATCGATTACCATGGTTAAGGACTATTAAGATCATCTTAAATTACAACAACAAAGCATCCACATTCTCACATGCAACACCCATTAATTTCTCTCCCTTTCAACCACCACCTACTGCCACCACCACCCCATACAACCAAGTGAACCAACCACTAACACCTGACCATCACAACAACTGGTTCACCGCCACCAGCCGACCAACAGAACACAGCCCACACCATCTCCCCAATTTCAAAAGCCACAAATCAAAAGCCCCCAATTTCAAAACCACAATTCAAACCCACCTCAATTATCAAGCCCTAAAACCTGATCGAAGCCTCAAAACCGGCACAAATTGGATCCAAAAGTAGGGTCTGTACGATGGCACTACCCTAAGGTAGTGGTGTAACGACGGCACTATTTTGGAGATACAACACTAACTTTCTGACGGCGGCGCTGAGGTAGTGGTGTTGCGGCGGCGCTAGGTTAGTGGGGTGTGGTGGATGGTGGCAGTAAGTGTGAGAGAGGGAGTAGTGGTTTGGCTGATATGGTGTTTGGCGGAGGTGGTGGAAAGTTTGCGGATATGGTGTTGGGTGGTGGGTTGTGGTTTAGGGTGGTGATTGTAGGTGTAGGAGTGTTGACGAGAGGTGGTTTAGTTGGTGGTTAGGGTTTGCAGGTGGGAGAAAAGAAAGAAGAAGGTGGGGTGTTCATCTCCATTTATGGTGGTGGCTGGAAATTAATGGGGAGAGGGTGTGGCTGGAGTTTGTGGAGGAGAGATGAGAGAGAGTATGGTGGTGTTTGTTTTTTGGCCAGAAGTACTTCGGGCCACTTATGTCTGCGCCGCGCAGACGCGCGCAGATGTTTGAACTCTGCAGCTTGTTTGTTTTCCGGAAGATCTGCAGACCAAAAACGTCTGCCTCACCTCTTCCCCACGCAAACATGGCCTTAAGTCTGCAGACCTCTTCTCAACTCTTTTCCTGCCCACAGACCTGCATCACCTCCACCACCACACATCTCCGCCACCATCTCCGCCACCACCTCCACCACCACGTCTCCGCCACCACCTCCACCACCACCACCACCGCCACCACATGCACCCCCACAAAACAAACACCACCCAAAACCCCCAAATCAAAACCACCACGTCTCCGCCACCACCTCCACCATCTCTGCCACCACCTCCACCTTCTTCCCTGCCACCGCCGCCGGTGTGGCTCCCAAAACCCCCAAATCGAAACCCAAATCAAACCCAAAGAGAGAGAGTGAGAGAGATACCGTAGAGAGAGAGAGAGAGATTGGAGACCGGTGGTGGTGGTGGTTGAACCTAGAAAACGAACCAAACAAGCTGGTGAGATGGCGGAGATCGGTGGTGGTTGTCGCAACCCCCGATCCCTTATCTGTCCCGGGAACGGGCAGACGTGAACTCAGATTTTCGGTGGTATCAGCTATTTAATATTGCAGCGGAAATTACATCAGGACCGTAGTTAGGAAATGTTTATCAGAGTAAAACCACCATATTTGATATTAATAATAACATGGGCAAAACCCAAGTTTCTTATTACAATACATTTATAGGGACAAACCCTATTTTATTTAATTTAAAACATTGTTTATTAGGTAACTTTTATAGCCACATTTTTCCCAAGCCTTCAGTGCTCTCCAGCTGGCTTTTTACTAATTGGTTGTCACATTGTGTTACCTGAAATGCGTTTTAAAAACATTTTTCAGTCGGAAATACTGGTGAGTGAATCCCAATTTAATCAAGAAACACTTTATCAATTAAAACAGTATTGAGAGCGATCACATTGTTTATTTCTACACAATTACTCATTCAGTATTTGCCACTCGACCGGATCTATGGCTATGGTCAAGTTACACATTGGCTAACTCGTTGTCCAATTGTAACGTACTGTCGTTCCCGACTTACAACTCGCAAGTAGTACTAAATTTTGTATACAAAACCCCATAATACCGGCAGTAATTGAAGAACTACAAATACTCAATCACCGCTTAATCACATTGTAAAATAATTAAGGTTTTGTAAAACATTCCAAAAAGGTTAACAAAAAGAGGATAAACTCACATTGTTATCTTAGGCTTTGCGTAAGGGTTTCCTGGATATAATCTATAATTTATACAAATGTACATTGGTTAGTATCATAACCCTTTGAAAATATTAATGATACCCTCCCCGAGACGGCATTCCAACAACTACGTCGGGCAGAACCACGACAGTTGTTGCGGAACCCTAAATCAATCGGGCAGCGTAACTATTATGAAACTGGGGTTATAATACTTACAACGGAGCAGAACCTCGCTAATTAGGGGGTATAATACTTGAAAATTATGCCTAATATTAGAGATTTCGAGATTGAGAAAGAAAGAATGAACGACGGAAAGTGAAAACCCGTCGTCTGCTTATATAGTGCCTGATCCTAGTCCTCACGCGGCCCGCGTAAAGCACAGGCCAGGGTTACGCGGCCCGCGTCAATCCTGGTCAACAGAATAGCTTGTCCCGGTCACCAAGTAGACTCGCCACGAAGTCGACACGTGTCGACCTCTGATGTCTCTGCATTTATTGATCTCTAGCGGCCCGCGTAAGTGTAAGCTTAAGCTTACGCGGCCCGTTACAACTTAAGAAGTCAACGAAGTCAGATCTCAGCCCTTATACCGCCCGCGTGAGGTTGAGGTGAGGTCCTACGCGGCCCGCCTCAGCCTTAGATTTAAATTTTTTTATATTTTATTTAAATACTATATTGTATCTCGGGCTCGGTTTTCACATACGGGGTTTAATTAAAGACATATAAGGGTATTTTAAAATATACTAGAGTGTCAGAAATATTATGAGGGTGTTGGTTTTACCGAGGGTTGTTACATTCTCCCCACCTTGTTTTAGAACTCGTCCTCGAGATCTACTGGAATAAGTGCGGATATTTTCTTTTCATTTCTGCTTCAAGCTCCCATGTGTACTCAGGTCCTCTTTTGGAGTCCCATTTCACTTTAACCAGAACTAATCTCTTATGCTTGAGATTTTTGACTTTCCTGTCTTCAATTTGTAGAGGCCTTTCTACAAATTTGAGTTGTTCATTTACCTCTATATCCTTAAGAGGTACTATCAGTGATTCGTCAGCTAAACACTTTTTAAGATTAGATACATGAAATACCTCATGTATTCCTGCCATTTCCTCTGGCAGTTGTAGCTGATAGGCTACAGGTCCTATTCTTCTAATAATCTTAAAAGGTCCAACATACTTGGGACTTAGCTTTCCCCGTTTGATGAATCTTACTATTCCTTTCCAAGGAGAGACTTTTAATAAGACTTTATCTCCTACTCGAAATTCCAATGGCTTGCGTCGGTTATTAGCATAGCTTTTCAGTTGATCACGTGCTGTTTTCAGTCGTTCCTTGACTTGAATAATCTTATCAGTTGTTTCCTGCACTATCTCAGGTCCAGATAGTTGCTTTTCCCCAATTTTTGCCCAACAGACTGGGGTTCGACATTTTCGTCCATAAAGTGCTTCGAATGGTGTAGCATTGATACTTGTACGATAACTATTATTATAAGAAAATTATATTAAAGGTAAGTGATCGTCCCAATTACCTCCCAAATCAATTACACAAGCTCTAAGCATATCCTCCATTGTCTGAATTGTCCTTTCACTCTGTCCGTCCGTTTGAGGATGATAAGCTGTGCTTAACTTTAACTTGGTTCCCATTGCTTTTTGGAAACTTGGCCAAAAATGAGAGGTAAATCGGCTATCTCTATCAGAAACAATTGATAAAGGAGTACCATGTAAAGAAACAATTTCATTTACATACAACTTAGCTAATTGTTCCATAGTGAAAATTTCTCTCATTGGTAGAAAATGAGCTGATTTGGTTAATCTATCTACAATCACCCAGATTGTATCATTTCTTTTCTTTCTTTTGGTTAATTTAGTAACAAAATCCATTGTTATCAATTCCCATTTCCAAACTGGCATTTCTAATTGCTGTAACAAACCTGAGGGTTTCTGGTGTTCAGCTTTGACTTGTGAACATGTTAAACATTTAGAAACATAGGCTGCTATGTCCTTTTTCATTCCTATCCACCAGAAATTTTTCCTTAAATCCTGGTACATTTTATCACTTCCTGGATGCATCGTGTATTAAGACTTATAGGCTTCTTCTAATATACGATGTCGTAGATTTCCTAATTTAGGTATCCACATTCTCTTTTTATGGAATTTCCAAATTCCATCTATTCCTTGTTCCAATTCTTTTAGCATACCTTTTAATTTTTCAGAATCATCCTTGATTACTGATTCTTGTGCTTCTCTTATCTGATCATTTAAATCTACTTGCAGATTTAATTTAAGAGAACGTACCCTTTTTGGCTTTTCGTGATACTTTCGGCTTAAAGCATCTGCCACTACATTTGCTTTTCCTTCATGATACTGGATATCACAATCATAATCACTAAGTAATTCCATCCAGCATCTTTGTCTCATATTCAGCTCTTTTTGCTTGAAGATATACCTTAAACTCTTATGATCAGTGAATATGGTAAACTTACTACCATAAAGATAATGTCTCCAAATCTTAAGAGAAAAAATTATAGCTCCTAACTCTAAATCATGGGTCGAATAATTCTCTTCATGATTCTTAAGTTGTCTAGATGCGTAAGCTATAACCTTTTGTCGTTGCATCAATACACATCCATAACCTAATTTAGAAGCATCACAATAGACTACAAAGTCTCCAGCTCCTTCTGGTAATGCTAGTATGGGTGTATGGGTTAATCTTTGCTTAAGAATTCTAAAGGCTTCTTCTTGTTTTATTCCCCATTCAAATTTAACAGATTTACAGGTTAGCTTAGTTAAGGGAATGGCTATTATAGAAAAATCTTGAATAAACCTTCTATAATAACCGGCCAATCCTAAGAAACTTCTAACCTCGGTTGGTGATTCAGGGGTTTTCCATTTAGTAATCGCCTCGATTTTTGTTGGATCTACATGAATTCCTTCATGATTGACTAGGTGTCCAAGGAATTGTACCTGTTCTAACCAAAATTCGCACTTAGAAAACTTAGCATAAAGCTTTTCCTTTCTTAATTGACTTAAAAGTGCGTTCAAATGCTTTGCATTATCCTCTTTACTCTTAGAGTAAATTAGAATATCATCTATGAAGACAATTATGAATTTATCCAAATATGGCTTACATATTCGGTTCATCATGTCCATAAATGCGGCTGGGGCATTGGTTAACCCAAATGGCATGACAGTAAATTCATAATGACCATACCTTGTTCTAAATGCGGTTTTAGGAAGGTCCTCTTCCTGTACCTTTAATTGATGATATCCTGATCTTAAATCAATTTTAGAAAAAAATCGAGCTCCTTGCAGTTGATCAAACAGATCATCGATTCTTGGTAATGGGTACCGATTCTTAATCGTGACCTTGTTTAATTCACGGTAGTCAATGCACATACGCATTGATCCGTCCTTCTTTTTGACAAACAGTATCGGCGCTCCCCATGGCGACGAACTTGGTTGTATGAATCCTTTTTCTAGCAATTCATCTAATTGTTTCTTTAATTCTTGCATTTCTGCAGGTGCCAAACGGTAAGGTGCTTTGGCAATCGGTGCCGTTCCTGGTATTAGATGGATTCTGAATTCAACTTCTCTATCTGGAGGTTTTCCTGGTAATTCTTCTGGAAAGACATCTGAAAGCTGAGATACTACTGGAATATCTTTTAAATCCTTTCCTTTAGTGTTAGTGATTATGGAAATCAAATACACTATAGAACCTTTTCTTATATAACTTACAGTTTTCATCACAGAGATGAACTTCGTGGATCTAGACGGCTTATCTCCTTTAATTGTGATCGTTTTACCTTTTGGTGAATTCACTTGTATTGACTTTTGATCACATAAAATACTGGCTTTATTGGATATTAACTAATCCATTCCTAAAACAACATCAAATCCTGCCAGATTCATGGGATAAAGATTTGCAATAAATTTCTAATTTAAAATTTCTATGCTTGCTCCCTGCAAGATTTCAGAAATCCTAACGGTTTCCCCATTAGCTGTTTCTACTAAGCATTCTTGTGGTAGTTTAGTTCATGATTGATTTAGAAATTTGCAAAACGATGTATTAATAAAACTTTGGTTTGCACCAGAGTCAAATAATACTTTAGCAAAGACATCATTAACTAAAAACGTACCAGCTATAACATCTGGAATCATCTTGGCTTCTTCTGCAGTCAGAACAAATGCTCTAGCATTTTTAGTATTCTTGTTGTCTGTGGCTGGAGCTAATTTTGGAAAATTAGGCTTGATATGACCTTGTTCTCCACAGTTGTAACATATCCGAATGTTAACCTTCTTCCTGCAATTTTCTTCCTTGTGTCCCGATATTTTGCAAAAGTTACAGTATATGGAACATCTTCCTGAATGCTTTCTTTTGCAATACCTACAGTAGGGTGTGGAGGTAGAACCTATATTTTTTTCCACGATTAAAATTTCCAGAACGAAATTCTTGTGTGAGTTTCTGGGTTAGGTTCCTCCTTTGATCCTCTTCTCGGGTACGGACTAATTCATCTGTCAAGGTATTTGCTAATTCTACAGCTTCTTCTATAGTTTGTGGTCTAGCTGCCTTGACTACGTGTCTTATCTCCCCAATTAATCCCCAAATATAACGGGAGATTAACACTGGTTCTGGTGAAGCAAGAGTTGGCACTATTCTGGCATATTCGAAGAATATTTTAGTGTATCCCTTACTATCCACACCAGTCATCCTAAGGTTTAGGAATTTGTTTGCTATCTGTTCCTTTTCATTGGGTGGGCAGAATTTCCTTTCTACCTTGTCCTTAAATTCTTCCCATGTCATCACTTCCTCTTGATTGGAGAATAGTGTTCCACCATTCTAGTGCTGCATTCTTAAACAAATTGGAAGAAAACAATATTTTATCTTCTTCAGCACATTTGCTTATCCTTAAAACTGCTTCAGTCTTCTCTATCCAGCGTAAGGTTGCAATGGCCCCTTCGTTGCCCGAGAATTCCATTGGTTTACAAGACCAGAATTCTTTATAAGAACAACCGTATGACACGGTTCTTCTCCTTTTGGGAATAGGCATTTGAAGTAAAGGTCCATTGTTCACGCTGTGTTCCGGTTCAATTGGTCGCTTACTGCTATGTTTACTTTTATTATCAGCATCCTTAACAGTTTGAAGAATAAATGGCATTGCATCTATAATTCCTTGTGCCACTATGTGTTGGATAGCACTATTATCCACTTGATTTCCATTGTTATTGACGCTTGGATTCTCGTTAACCACGTTAATGTTACTATGGTTATCGTTATTCAGATTTCCTTGATTTTCTTCGTCGGCCATCTCAATTTTAAACATTTACCCCATATTAATATCACAAATAATATCTTAATATAGTTAATCATATGACATGCAATCTAGCAAAAAACGTAGATCATTGCTACTTGTACTCTATTTCCATATACTATGCGTCTATTACACACTAGTACTGAAATAAAATTACAATACCAACTGAAATAGAATCGCACTAATAGTAATATGCATCCGTACACACATATTTAATTTTATTTTTATTTTATTATATTTTATTATTACTACCACCGTCTCCTCCATTCTCACATTCACGGATATGGATTTATCCAAAAATCCATATTGCGCTCATGGTATTTCCATACGAGACGCTCTCCCACCGGACGCATTCTCTCACTGCTCTCTAAAATTTCCTCCCCGAAAGTCCTAAGTTCTTGAACGTTTTCTGCACTCATTGGGGGTGCAGGTTCTCGGACTGGGTTTGGAATTTGGGGTGCGGGTTCCTGATATGGGGGTGAAAGTTCCTGAAATTGGTAAGGATCCTATAAGATTCCCCTAATATAATCATTATGGAAATAGGGATCTAAAGGGTCCATACCTGGATAGGCTCCTATGTTCTGTATGGGTGTGTCTTCATGGATAGGGTAACGTTGCACAAAGTCCCTATTATCGTCCCACCAGGGGTCGTAATTTGGGTATAGGGGGTTTGGTGCAGGTACCCTAGGGATTTCTTCTGGGTTAAAGTCATGCATTTCCACTTGGTTTTCCGGGTTTTCTATCTCCATGGGTTGGTCTGGGATTTGTGGTTGTGGTTGGGGTGCTACTAATTGTTCCAGACTTGGGTCAGCAGCAGTTGTAGCTAGGATATGAAAATTGGCTAGGCTTCTATTAAGCATATCCTGTGTATGGCCATTTGTATTTCGCTTAGCAGCTGCTAGAACTCTTTGTTGTTGCAACTTTCGCATTCTCTTCCTATGAGCAAAAGCTTCCTTACTGAACCATCCTCGTTTCTTATGAGGGAATGGCTCTTCTGACTGAGCTCTAAAAGCAAACACTCCTTCTTCCTGATCAGCAGAATACCCAGAAAGGGCAGGCTGTGAAGAAGTACCTTCACTCTTAGGTGATTCAGACAACTGACGATTCATGTCTGAGGGTCCTTGATCACTCATACTGAAAACTAACAAATAGTCAAATAACACATAACAAATAAATACAGTTATGCACGTATTTCCGTAATTTATTTCCTAACACAAAATTTTAGAATTTAAGTGTCAGCAGAACACTTCTTTGGCTCAGACCAGTGGCTAGGCTCTGATACCACCTTCTGTCACAACCCCCGATCCCTTATCTGTCCCGGGAACGGGCGGACGCGAACTCAGATTTTCGGTGGTATCAGCTATTTAATATTGCAGCGGAAATTACATCAGGACCGTAGTTAGGAAATGTTTATCAGAGTAAAACCACCATATTTGATATTAATAATAACATGGGCAAAACCCAAGTTTCTTATTACAATACATTTATAGGGACAAACCCTATTTTATTTAATTTAAAACATCGTTTATTAGGTAACTTTTATAGCCACATTTTTCCCAAGCCTTCAGTGCTCTCCAGCTGGCTTTTTACTAATTGGCTGTCACATTGTGTTACCTGAAACGCGTTTTAAAAACATTTGTCAGTCGGAAATACTGGTGAGTGAATCCCAATTTAATCAAGAAACACTTTATCAATTAAAACAGTATTGAGAGCGATCACATTGTTTATTTCTACACAATTACTCATTCAGTATTTGCCACTCGACCGGATCTATGGCTATGGTCAAGTTACACATTGGCTAACTCGTTGTCCAATTGTAACGTACTGTCGTTCCCGACTTACTACTCGCAAGTAGTACTAAATTTTGTATACAAAACCCCATAATACCGGCAGTAATTGAAGAACTACAAAGACTCAATCACCGCTTAATTACATTGTAAAATAATTAAGGTTTTGTAAAACATTCCAAAAAGGTTAACAAAAAGAGGATAAACTCACATTGCTATCTTAGGCTTTGCGTAAGGGTTTCCTGGATATAATCTATAATTTATACAAATGTACATTGGTTAGTATCATAACCCTCTGAAAATATTAATGATACCCTCCCCGAGACGGTATTCCAACAACTCCGTCGGGCAGAACCACGACAGTTGTTACGGAACCCTAAATCAATCGGGCAGCGTAACTATTATGAAACTAGGGTTATAATACTTACAACGGAGCAGAACCTCGCTAATTAGGGGGTATAATACTTGAAAATTATGCCTAATATCAGAGATTTCGAGATTGAGAAAGAAAGAATGAACAAAGGAAAGTGAAAACCCGTCGTCTGCTTATATAGTGCCTGATCCTAGTCCTCACGCGGCCCGCGTAAAGCACAGGCCAGGGTTACGCGGCCCGCGTCAATCCTGGTCAACATAATAGCTTGTCCCGGTCACCAAGTAGACTTGCCACGATGTCGACACGTGTCGACCTCTGATGTCTCCGCGTTTATTGATCTCTAGCGGCCCGCGTAAGTGTAAGCTTAAGCTTACGCGGCCCGTTTCCACTTAAGAAGTCAACGAAGTCAGATCTCAGCCCTTATACCGCCCGCGTGAGGTTGAGGTGAGGTCCTACGCGGCCCGCCTCAGCCTTAGATTTAAAATTTTTTTATATTTTATTTAAATATTATATTGTATCTCGGGCTCGGTTTTCACATACTGGGTGTAATTAAAGACATATAAGGGTATTTTAAAATATACTAGAGTGTCGGAAATATTATGAGGGTGTTGGTTTTACCGAGGGTTGTTACAGTGGTTGAACCCAGAAAACCCCCAAATCGAACCAAACAAGCTGGTGAGATGGCGGAGATCGGTGGTGGTGGTGGTTCAACCCAGATCGGAGATGATGGCGGTGGTGTGAAGGCGGAGGTGGTGCGATGGTGGTGGTGCGGCGGTGGTGGTCTGCAGATTGTAGAGAGAGAGTAGAGAGAGAGAGAGTTGAGGCAGAGATTGTGTGGGAAAAGTGGTTTTGTAGAGAAAAAAAAACAAACACTCTTCTCCTTGCAGACTGCAGACATTTGGTCCATCTCTTCTCATGCAGATGTCTGCAGATGTGGTCCGCAGACTGCAGACCTTTTCCCTGCAGAAAAAACAAACAGCACCTATGTGTAGAGGGAAAGAATGTATATATATATATACAGGTATGCATATATTTCTTTATTATATTTTTAAATTTGATTTTTTTATTTATTAACATATTTTTAAAGTAATGGGTAAAAAGACTAAATTGCTCTTGACTGAACTAGCTTTAACAGAAAAAATTAACTAGGTTAGACTCAAAAGACATAACGTGCAAGATTTGAAAACATAAAGTATAAACTCATCAATTTTAAAGATAAAGGACAACGTCTGAAAAACGGTATGAAGATTTTTAAATGAAAGTAACAGTCGCCTATTTTGGAACAACTTATATTGATAACTTGTAACTGAATAACCTTGGCAAAACAAGTGTTTCGTGTCGCGCGGGTTAATGAGTTATGACGGTTCTAGTCATAACTTCAGTGTGACTCAAATAACAATAATGAGAAGATCATTTATTTACTTACAAAGTGATCTCGACTTGTCCCTGGATTCAAGAAACCAATAAGAATAAAACCCCATAATCAATAGAAGCAACTTATCACAATTATTCTAACGATACAACAACGATTATCAACGTAATCATAAAAAATCAAATAAACGTGAAAAGTTGCAACACTTACGCAGGGCCGGACCGATAGGCTTAACATTCTAGGCGAAGGCCTAGGGCCACCAAAAAATAGGGGCCTCCAATATTTTTATTTTTTCATATATTACACTAGGTTAATGAACCGCGTAATACGCTGGCTTTAACCAAAACAATATTATTTACTTTGAAATGAAATGTTCTGTACAAACACATACATTGGAAAAAATAAACAGAAAATTATTCAATCTCAGAAAAAACTTCCTTGTATACTATATATGAAGATTGTCAATGCTTACAAAACTACCTATGAGTGATCACATCTTTCAAATAAAATAACAAAATTTTATTGCGAAAATATGAAGATTGTGAATGGTTAGAAGAATCGATAGCTAGTTTATACAAAAGAATATCATCTAACTATTGTATAAATCAAGAACGTAACATTATAAACATAAGAAAACATTAACCTAACCGAAAGTTAAAAATGGCCATATGAGAAAAACAAAAGTACTTCATAAACTATTGTAAACATATATAAAGACAATGATAATAACATCAAAAAGTAACACCATTCAACCACATATTTAACTAAGTTATTTGTACCATTACAAAACATCAACATAAACTAAACCATAATAAAGTAAGCAAAGTTTTCATGTCCATCAACCCAACATCCAAAATGTACATATCAAATATACTAACCAACAACTTAACAAACCATAGCTGTTATAAACAAAATGCATACCAGTCTTACTTAGATCGAGGTTACATCATTCAACACAATCTTCTTCTGAGATGTTACATAAGTGAAGTGTAACATATGACCAAACTCCAACTGGTTATCTGCCATGAACTTTCTCCAACCATCAACGGCGTAACGTAATGTACCACAATTTAACTCCGTCTTCGTCTCATAAGCCTCCACATCTCCAGTCCTGTTTTGAACATATAAAGGTTCCAAGTTATCAGACAGGCCTGCTCTGTTTACAACTTCAACAGGAAGACGCTAAATGCGTTTAAAGAAAAACAAATATAAGTCAATGGAAAAAATGAAATAAATATGATGGTAAATGATGTAAAAAAAACATACCAGCCGATAGTCTCCTTTACGACTAAAGTTGAAGAATTCAGGATCCATGCCAACACCAGAAACTTTGCGTGCATTCCTTGTAATCTTCTTACAATGCTTCACTTTTTTAACATCCTTTAACCGTTTCTTTCCCTTGTTTATGAAAAAAATATATATAAACGTGGTTAACAGCAAATATACTATATACTGTACAATTAAAGTTTTCTTTGTATAAAGAGTAATTATGAAAATGACTAACACACTGCGTTGCCTTAATTTCAATTTTATTGTTAATGTATGTATAAAGTATCATATTAGAGAAACAATTGTATATTAACTAATAATCAATAATCTGAAATCTTTTAATAAAAAACCACTTAAAGAATTTTAAGCATACCATCTAGACTTTGTATGACTTATAAACCATTTACACCATTGAATCTAAACCTATTCACTTTTTACTAAATTAAGACTCGTTTCATTATACTTGAATCTCAATTGATTCAACTTGACCACCAAAAAAAATTATGAAAGATTCTAAAATTTGAATTTTAAACATGTTATTCACCAAGAATTATTAAATTTCTATCAAACGTTATGAATATGACTAACCAGACAATGACTATAAAAACCGGATATTAGTGACATTCATAAAAATATATTAAATATTTAATACCTTGACGTAATCAGCAGACGGACGATACGGAATCGAATCCGATTTTTGACTACATTGTCGGCCTTTGCATTCTTTCTTCAAATTCTCGACTGTCTCGGGTATGTCAGCACAGACTTTAGCTTTTCCTTTTCCTTTAACCTGTTGTGAAATAATAATATTAGTATATCCATTATTTTAATCTTAAATGTTTTTACAAATCTATAAATAAAACAATACCTCAGTAAACAACATATACAAAAGGTAATCGATTAAGTAGCATCTATTCATCAATAACACATATATTTTCAGATTAATAGCAAAAAACCAAATATTTTACAAAACCATTACATACTTAAACATCGCAATGAACATAATCAGAATAGTAATCAAGAGTAAAACAGAAAGAAAAATAGGGCAAAAAAACAAACCAGACCGACTTTCAATACGTTCTTATCGAGCTGCAGATTTACTTACACAACAAATATAATAAAGACATTAAATTTATTGTATAATGTCATAAGTACTTGGAAAACTATTTGACTGGTAAACCTCCGAAATGAACAGTCTGGTTGTTAAACCTCTAATACAACCAATGTAATTATTAAACCTATTACATATACCTTATTTATCCAGCACATTGATTTCACAATGTGTTTGTAGAACCAAACGACCAAAAAGATACTATAACACTAAGAATCTATATGCAAGCTCAGGTTTCAACTCAATACTCAACTTCGTATCGTTTTATTCAAGCTTGAGTTTCTAAAAATGACTTCAAAAATTATTAATCATAAATAAATTAATATAAATATATGTTAGTAGTGGTAAACTTACATCTTGCATTGTCTTGAAATGTGAAGCATCACCTTTCTTCAACGTCTCTTGAACATGAACCTTGTTCGGTGTAGGTGACCGGTCTGTTCCTGCTGGTAGGCTTGTTGATTTTTTATACAAAGTAAGAAAATCATTAACAACATGAATTTTAAAAATCAAAAAATTTAATGCAATTTAAAAAGCACTATTGTTTGGATATAATTAATTAACTACCTTACTGAAAGATGGATTTTCTTCAGGAATATATATGTTATCATCCTCCTCTATGTCCTGGAAAACATCATTATGAAAATAAATAAAAGACGGGTAAAATGGATACAAAATGTAATAGTTAATATATATATATGCACCTTCAAAAGCGTTCCCAAGTAATCATCCTTAGAGATCTCCAACAAATCATCATCATCGGATTCAACCTTCTTGCTCAACCTTATTTCTATCTCGTCTCGAGACATCATGAAAAAACCTAACGTAAATGGTTCAGAAATCAAGAATTTCTATAATCGTACTTTTATTATAGCTAACTTTAATGGTTCGGAATCTAACTGTTCTTATAACAATATTTAACAAATTCTAAGTGAATCATTCAATATCAAATCGTCACTGTCCGTTTTTTACTACATTAAGATCGGCAAATACACACATGTTGAACAGATCATAAGAAAAACAACTCAAAAGACTAAATCTTTAACCTTTAAACAATCAATATTAGTAACACATTAGTATAACCGGATCATCTATCAAATACATCAATGTAGTTTTAAATCAACGATTGGAAGTGATTAACTCAAAGATAATGTTAAAACTAAAGGAAGATTACTGTTATTACTTGCAAATAAGGATTTAAACATCAACGATTGTAACTGATTAAACCAATTTCATGAACAAAGTAAAGAACGATGACTATCGCAAACCTGTTAATGTCAATTCCGACAACAAAATCGGCGCCGACTGTTGTTCCGACGAAGCTTCCGGCGGAATTTTGGAGCCCTAGATACTGTCTTCAAAGAGTTAGAATGATGATTTGAGAGATGATATGATATGATATAATAGCATGTATGTAATGATACAATATATTGAATCAACTGTTATTTTAGAATTTTACATTTACACCCCCTTTAATTTCAAATGTGACAAAATTAAGAATAATCTAACCATCACTTACAACAACACCATTCTATTTACTAAATCTTTATATAATTTTAACCAAGTGTGAAATTATAAATACATAATTAAGAGAAGTTGTAAACAGTTAAATGTTTTTTAATTAACCAAAAGTTTTCTGTAACATCTCAACTGATTTCCAACATATAAACCGTGAATACTTACCGCTTGTTAATGTATCTTTAATATAGAAAAAAATATATACATATATATTTATAATGTAAGTTTGCATGATAGATAAGGAGGATTAGTAAACGATAATAACGTGTGTATGAATATAAAGTGAAAAAATGTAATACTAAGAAAAAACAAAGGTTTTTTATTCTTTTTATATCATATGATAGAAAATGCTAAACAATTTAAGCAACATCTTATTCATTAACTTCTTCTTTAACCTCTACTTTAACACGTGCAAGACGTCCTTCAGGAATACAGACCAAATCTTCTGTGCCTCTAAAAACCATCATATACAAATTTCACTCCGAAATCATGTCAAATATAATATAGTGTTCGTCTTGAATTTTCATGTCTTCTTTAATTTGATTCCATCCAGTAGTCATATAAAAATTTTGACCATGTTTCTCCATAAAAACCAACCATGTACGGTTAGGATAAGCAGTTATAGTAACATGGTTGGTAGGTATTATGTTCTTCAACTTATGATGAACAAAAACTCTATCGATAAGCTGCAAGTAAAAAAAATTATATTAAAAAAAGTTTTATAAACTTAGTAAAACACTAATATAGTACAAACATAAAACAAATGAATTACCAAATGATCTTTATGTTCAGATAACTGTGATGTTTGGCAATATAAGAAATCATTTTGAGCAAGTGCCAAATCTTGATAGAAGTATATCAGGCGAAAACTAAGACGACATTCGTACTGAAATAAAAGCAATGACTTATTTGGTAATAGAAGTGATTGTATCATGTTGAACCATCTGTGTGAAAAAAATATGAAGAGCCTGCTTTCCTAACTCTGACACTAAAAACTCTTCAATCAGTGGTAATGATTTTAACCATCCCATCAGGAGCTAACTTTAAATCAGCTACCCAATTGTGGTAATTCCTTGGTAAAATCTGTATACAAACTAAAAAATAAAAACAAAATATTATTAAAAAAAATAAACTTGAAGATAACATGAACATACCCGAGACTTCATCTTGTTGTCTGATAGATAAACTAAAAAACAATTTAGCAACTCCATTGACATATGAAATTTGAAGAGGATGAAGATTTATATACTTATTATGTATATTTATAAGATAAGGTTATTGAAGATTATAGTAATAGTTTGAATTATGGAAACATTATTTGTCTATTTTGTGCAAAAATATAACGACTATATTTAAATTTACTTTTAAAAAAAGGATTTTTTTTGTTTATACGAAAACGTTAAGAATTATTGAAAATTAGTATTTAATATTTGTTATATATTTATAAACAATCTTAGAAAATATATAAAATAAAGTTTATATATGTATTACATTATTTCCATAACAATAATTATAATAAACATATTACATCTATAATTAAATTATGTTTTTAAAATCAACTAAAAATTGTGTTTTAGTTACTAATTTTTATATGATTTTGAGTTTTCAAAGTTAGATTATGTCTTATACTTTTAGTAACGTTTTAAAATATAAAGAAATTTAATGACAAAAATTAAAGAGTATGTTTAAATTTAGAAATAAAAAAACGGAATGTCTTTTTTTTTTGGAACCAAAATTCAATAAACGAAACAAATTACCAAAACACAATTGTTATTCGAATAAAAAACCGAACCACAAAATCTAGATGTTCGGATAAAGCAACCACACATGTCAAAACAATTGTCAATTAAAAATAAATACACAAATATCCAAATACGGAAAAAATTATTCGATGATATAATTGTCTACAGACGGAAAAAATGATTCGGAATTTGAAGCAATGTATCGACAGCATCAAACACCTCATGCCCAATATCGCCTTTAAGCATTTTTTATGACGATTGGAAAGAAACATAATCAGCATGATAAACGACTGGTACCCACAATTGCGCTTCAAGACACCTTCGCACATCGTATCCGAATTAGTATCCTCCTGATCAAATGATGTTTTAAAGCAAATTTGAGAAACACTACATCAGGGAGTTACATCGCATCTCATTTTGGATATAGAAACCTAAAAAAAATATTAAAAAATTCAATATTTATAAATATACATTTAACAAATCATGAATAAACGTTAAATCATATATTAACTAAATTGATAGTAAACCTTAATGGGAGATTAGACTTTACATTCGGAATCGGTTAGTTCAACATTGACGGCTTCCTCATCACAGTCACAATGCCGATACAGTTCTGGACACGTATGGCAAGCCTAATCCTGCGTAATACAGTGACAATACCAAAGAAGAAGTTATTCAAAGATTGTTAAACGCGTAAGTTAGGTGAATAACATTACCCTGTTAAAAGCAAGTTGGTAATCATACAAAACGGTTCAGATCATTAACAGATTATAAACTCTTGGTAATATGAGGATTCCAACTCAAAAATCAGCATATACAACTGAAAATCACTAACACACAAAACATATATACACAAACTTCAAAAACGCCAATTATAAACCCTAACAAAGAAACGGTAAACAAAAACCACATCAAATCGGCACAGTTCGAAAAAATACCGTCTATGATGAATTTTGTGAATTGCATTTGCTCGTCGAAAAGATGCTACAGTCAGGCTCAGAGATTACAAAAAATTGAAAGCACCATGGCTGCAAGGGAGGTTGCACATGAATGTCTACCATCCTTCAACCCTGCCAAGCCAAGGTTCCATATTCAACAATATTTAATCAGAACTTCAAACTCATCATAGCCTTGACTAAAAATCTAAAATAGAAAATGGGGAACAGAAAAAACAAAGAAGGAAGGACACAAGGAGAATCAATCCACAGTAATCTTGTCCGTATCATCTCAGTTCTAGGCCATACCCTTTTCTATTTTTCATCTGTAGGTGAAAATCAAAACGGTTACTAATTAGCAGAATATAAACTCTTCTTAATTTGAGTAACAGAATTGAAAAACCAAAATATTCAATTGAAAAACCCCAATAGACAAAACATATATACACCAACTGTTCAATCAATAAGATGATGAAGAAGATATCGGAATAGTTACCTTTCAAAGAAACCCTTACAGACCAGCAAATCCGTATAAGAAATCGATCTTCAAATCATATAAATAAACAACATCATATCGGCTTTTAAAACCCTAAGAAAAAAGGAATAAGCTAATTGATCTTCAAATCATGTACAATAAATTCATACATCATCACATAACAGTCAATACATACCAAATCAAAGTAAAACAAACCATTCAAACAGATTTCATCAATAAGATGATGAAGAACACAGTATGAAATATTACCATTGGGGGACACATGTCACCCAATGGTGCATGCCACCTAAGATTCCACATAAGCAATGACATGGCAAAAATCAAATAATGTGACAAGTGTCATTGCTCTCTGATGGGGATTCAGTTGGCTTCTCACATACGCACTCTCATCTCTCTCTATCATTATCTCAAATCGTTCAAATAAACACTTTCATAAGTGTGAAGAGTTTCCTAAGGCTATCGGAATTTCCTTAGCTCGTCGGAAAGATGCTACAATCAGGCTCAGAGTTTACACAAAAATGAAAGCACCATGGCTGCAAGGGAGGTTGCAGATGAATATCTACCATCCTTCGACCCTGGGAAGCCAAGGTGCCATAATCAACAATATTTAATCAGAAATTCAAACTCATCATAGCCTTGACGAAAACTCTAAAATTGAAAAGGGGGAACAGAAGACACAAAGAAGGAAGGACACAAGGGTAATCAAAACCCAGTAATTATTATTCGTATCATCTCAGTTCCAGTTCATACCCTATTCAATTAATCATCTGAAGGTAAAATTCAAAATCATATAAACAAACAACATGATATCAATAGGCTACCATAATCCAACCAACAGAGATTAAAACATAACATACATCAAAGTGCATTGAATAACACTTCAAATATACAAAACGGTTCAGATCATTAACAGATTATAAACTCTTGATAATATGAGGATTCCAACTCAAAAATCAGCATATACAAGTGAAAATCACTAACACACAAAACATATATACACAAACTTCAAAAACGCCAATTATAAACCCTAACAAAGAAACGGTAAACAAAAACCACATCAAATCGGCTCAGTTAGAAAAAATACCGTCTATGATGAATTTTGTGAATTCCATTCGGTCGTCGAAAAGATGCTACAGCCAGGCTCAGAGATTACAAAAAATTGAAAGCACCATGGCTGCAAGGGAGGTTGCAGATGAATGTCTACCATCCTTCAACCCTGCCAAGCCAAGGTTCCATATTCAACAATATTTAATCAGAACTTCAAACTCATCATAGCCTTGACGAAAACTCTAAAATAGAAAAGGGGGAACAGAAGAAACAAACAAGGAATGACACAAGGGTAATCAAACCACAATAATCTTGTCCGTATCATCTCAGTTGCAGACCATACCCTTTTCTATTCATCATCTTAAAGTGAAACTGAAAATCATATAAACAAACAACATGATATCAGGTTTTATATAAACAGAGAATCCAAAATCGATATTCAAATAACATTCATTCAGTAAATCAATACATAACAAAACCATCGAGGATTTGATTTCCTGCAAAATTAGCTCCAATTCAGTTAATGCATCGAATAAAACATCAAACATAAAAAACGGTTACTATTTAACAGAATATAAACTCTTCTTAATCTAACGAACAGAATTGAAAAACCAAAATATTCGATTGAAAAACCCCAATAGACAAAACATATATACACCAACTGTTCAATCAATAAAATGATGAAGAAGATATCGGAATAATTACCTTTCAAAGAAACCCTTACAGACCAGCAAATTCGTATAAGAAATCGATATTCAAATCACACAAACAAACAACATGATATCGGGTTTTAAAACCCTAAGAAAAAAGGAATAAGCTAATCGATCTTCAAATCATGTACAATAAATTCATACATCATCACATAACAGACAATACATCACAAATCAAAGTACAACAAACCATTCAAATAGAATCGATCAATAAGATGATGAAGAATATATCGGAATCATTACCGTCGATGATGATAACTGTTGAATATTTGAAGACTGAATAAACCTCGTTGCAAAGGATCGATTAAGAACGCAGGAACCAAAATCGCCTATTAGGGTTTCTTTGAAACGGTTTGAGATAATGAGAGAGAGAGTATAGAAGAGGCGTATGATTGAAGCCAATGTAATCCGCATCAGAGACCAATGCCACTTGTCAAAATATTTGAGTTTTGCCACATGTATGCTTAGGTGGATGCTTAGTTGGCTTGCACCATTGGGTGACATGTGTCCCCCAATGGTTTGCTTTATTAGAGATACTAGGTTAATGCCCGCGTAATACGCGGGCTTCAACCAAAACCATATTATTTACTTTGAAATGAAATTTGTGTACAAAGACATACATTGGAAGAAAAAAACAGAAAACTATTCAAATGCTAGAAAATTTTTACATGCCGCTAAAGCCATGAAAACAATAAAAAATGATAAAACAGAAAAAATAATCTACTCACAAGTACAATAACATATGTTTGATGGTTGTAGGAATTAATACGGCTTTTAGCACAAGCGCCTTAGGCGCCTCATTGATGAACTTCTCTCCATTGATGATCTTAAGAAATACTTCCACTTTAATAAGGTGATAGGGTTAATGCCCGTGTTAAACGCGGTTTAACAAATGAAAATACTATAAAGCTTATGTGACAAATGATATAACAAATAATCTGTAATACTTCTTACAATAAATAATTACATATTATATGTAATAATGAAAAATGATAACTATTACAATTACAGTTTTCAAATCCCTATATATTTCTTTGTATACAATATTTGATGTTTTATTCGTAAGTTTACCATCCTTATCAACGATTTATTTTAATAAACATATTTGTAGTTCAACTTACCGAAAACTCTTGTCCCAGTGAAAAAAATGATCCGAATTGCATTCCACTTTACTTTACTGCAGTAAAGTTGAGCACACTGATAGCACTTTCAGTTGCAATCTATATAAACAAAAAAAACAAAAATTATTTTTTGTAAACTCACACATAGAGTATCTCCAGTTCCTAATAAATTTTTAAATAATCAATCAATATTATGCTAATGGTATAGATACCATCGTGCCACTGGCAATTTTTTATAGTTGCAGATTGCAAAATTTAACTTCAGTAAAAATGATATTGGTGGAAGTCATTTCTAGGTGTAGTAAAAAACACATGCATATAAAAAGTATTGATTACACATGGAAATTAATTATGACCTGCTCTTCAACAAATGGATTGATTTGGGCAATGTTTGTTGGCTAAATGAGTTGATTTGGGTCTACTCGTATTACAAAACCTCTCACTCTTATAAAACTTATTGAGTTAAATCGTCAAAAAAAATGATTTTGACTTTATCTGGTTAACCATGAGAGTTTGCCAATATTGATGGTGCTTTTTGGAGAGAAAAGATGAGAAAATATGAATTAATCGACTAACCGTTGTCATTGCTTCACAATGAGCTTTAGAGACTCCATTAACTGTGCGTGAACAAACAATGGACAAGTTCACCACTCAAATATTATGACAACTCAATTGCCAATATTACTATTAAAAGGTGGATTAGTATATTGAACCATATTAATAAACATTATCCAGATTTTGTATATACCTTTTAAAGCACCTCCTCATCAATAGACATTCGATACAGTCGTAAATAATCTTGTCGTATCTACTTTTTCAACTTCATAAACGCAAAGTTTGAGTTATATATAACCTGTAAGCGCACGTAAATATAAAGAACTATTAAATCAAAATAAATGTCTTCACGTCACCATTACTCTCCTAAACTCAAGCCCCACAATATGCATTTATACAGCCATGACCAGGAGAGTAAGAAAAAAAAAACAAAGCATTAAGTGAATTAAACCAAGTGGAAAACAGTTTAATAGGCCATATTTACCTTACTTAAAGCATCGTTGGTGTCTTCTTCAGCCCTCCACCGTTTTATTGACTACTCAAATGCTTTCTAATTTGATTTCTCAGCATCCTTAGTGGCATATTTGAGTCTATCCTACAAACCAGAAGATGAAAGCCCTTGTGGCCGTTCCTTATAGAAGCATATGATATCCACAAATACTTTCTTCAACATAGCTTAATGTGGGTAAATACAAAACAATTGATACGGAAAGTTAGTACTAATGAATGGGTCAATTTGATTGTGATTTACCTTAGAGATGCCATATAAACTTATTTTAAGTAAAAGAGGAGTCGTTCAATCAGGTGCATACAACTCATGCCCATGACAGTCCGCTCATGCCCTCACCTGCGTATCAGTTAATAGTGCACTGTGAAGAACTGTTAAAGAAGCTAACTTAAAAAGTAATTGACGACTGGCTGCAAAGGCATTACCATAGAACTCAACGAATTTGCCAACAACACCATGCTTTCTTAGCATCTGAGTCACGGTTAACACCAAATCGGTGGCTGTAACACCATTTTGCAACTTTCCAGACAACTTGAACCCAACTACACCAGGTAAAACCATGCTCATCGGCTGTCAATTTGAAAAAAAAAACATCCAGTTAAAATAGTTGTACTGCAACTTTAAAAAACCATATAATTGGTTAATTTCAAATGACTTATACAATTATATTATATGCCTGTCCAAGCATTGTTACCTCTGCTTCAATTCCTCCAACTCCCCGACCAGCTACTCCTAACCCGTCAATCATGGTTGTGTGGGAATCGGTTCCGACAACACTGTCGGGATATAGAATTCCATCAGTATTGAAAAGAACGTCATAATAGCAACCTGATAACTCCGTACTTTAAACGGTCGAAAGAAAAAGTATCAGTTTTAATAGAATCCTGATATGGATAAGCCACTAAAAACACATATATAATTTATCATTGTATCTTGTTATTATTTCAAAACAATGTACTCACTAAATTGACCAGTTATATATACCATTATATGAACATGAGGCTCAGTGTCAAAATAAACAAATTGGTTGTTGTGACTTATCTCAAATGGGTCAAATAGTTATTTTTTTTCAAAGACCAGTTAAAACTTAAAAGTCGCCCATAGTCTATTTCAGTAAGAACATGTTTCAACAAAAGCCTACTTTCACCCATTGCCCAACCGTGATAATAATAGCAATAATGTTTTCAGATCATAATTAACTAAATAACCATCACTAAAAACCTTTACAACTATTTGGTGTCTGGCCTGACATCTATGAAGTTTACTGAAAACGTTTTGACATATTACCCTACTCATCGGTTCTCACCTCTAGTCTGAACTAAAAATTGAGTGGCCTGCCAAAAACTGTAAAACATACTAATATAACATTAAATATTAAATTCCATTTTAGAATCATTTTCCTCTAATATTGAAATTTATTAACTTTCAAGTTGGTAATAGAGCAAAGATAGATCTCTGTTAGTGGGGTGTTTTATGGGACTTGAAGAAATTTTAAAGAGTAAAGTTTTGGTATGAATCTGTGTAAAGATGGTGGTGATGAAGTTGCTAATAGATTATCAACAAATACAAAAGGCATACCACTCTTTAAAGCTTGGCTGGCGATGGCTCAAAGACAACTCAAAAAAGACATACTATGTATAGATTGCTCAACAGATGTTGCTCACACTCTTCCAAACCTGTTGAATGAAAACACACACCTATATTAGATTAATTATAGATTTAAATTCAGAATGTAAATTCATGGAGGTTTTTACGTGTATGTACAACACCCGCCAAAATCGCAAAAATATCCATAATCGAATCACAAAAAAAATACTTTTTTTATATAAACAATGAAAAAAAAAAGTTAAGTGTAGAAATGGAAGTATAGTTGCCATGGCCTATGTCACCACCGACACAATAAATGAGTAATGGGACAAAATGGGCATTCAAGACTACAACTTAGGAACCCAAAGTTAGCCCTCAGTACAACAAAACCAAAATTTCACTTAAGAATTTAACAAAATGAGGCATGTTCGAGGGTTAAAACTTTTTGATCTTACTTCTTCGCTTATCCATGGCTAAGGGATTAGAACCATCTTCCCATGGCCACATCTTAGTCGCTGCACCAAATGGGCCACCTCCTGTCCCACGAAAAGTGTGCCAAAAGGCAACACTAAATCACATCCAATCCTAACATGATCAAACAATAAATCATATCAATTAGCATAACCATTTATACATTTGACTACAAAGAGTATAACACTGTTATTTTTGGGACATTATGAGAAAATAATAGCTCCGAATAGTGCCTCCAAACTACAAGATCTTCCCAGCCTCCCTCCGCGTTAAACAACCCATTGCTGAAGGCGACTAACGGTTGTCTACTAAATCTGCAGCTGAACAATAGTATTGTTAGAGCCTCATACTAAAATTTGGATTTAATTATGTTTGTAGAAGAAGCATTCAAGAATCTAATTCTATATAGTATATAATAATAGTAACCTAAACTTGAAATACAGTAATTATATTAATATTTCAAATGAAGTATAGATCTTTTATTTGTACAGAAAAGAAAAATGGTTTGTTGATTAATAAATTATTGAAATAAAGTAATTATATTAATATTTGAAACTATTGAAATAAAGGAAATCTATGCCCAATAATTAATATAATGGAGAAAATTTACACTGTCACCAAGTGATGTTGAGTATCCGTAATCACTATTAGAGGTCTAATAATCCATCCCCAACTGAAATTTCCGGTGTGCCGAATTTTCAAAAGTTGCTCGAAAGTCCGAGAAGCAATCTTTCAACTTCAATAATACTTAATTCACTCCAGCCTACTTGTAACATCACCACTACAAACATTCGCCCCCTAAAAAACCCTAATCACAAAGCCCCAAAGGTAGAAACAATCAATCATAAAATTACACAAAAACCCAACAAAAACTCTACAAATTTATTATGTTATGAGTTTAAAAAAATACCCAAATATAGATACCGAAATGGAAATTTCACACTTTTATTCTCAATAACTAAAGGGACAAACATTAAATTAAAGATTTATATATAGCAAAGAATTACAAAAATCAAAAACAAAATCAACGAAAAAACCCCAAATGAACACAATGACAACAAATCAACATGATTAAAGAAAACAAATGATAAATCAAGCAAAGAACATACCTTCGTTCATAAGGTTTTCAAGAACTCTAATTCAAGATTCATTAAATCTTCATAGGAGTACCTATTGAGAATAACTTGGATCAAAGAGAACCTTGAAGACACACAATATAGATAAAAAAATATTCAAATATAAACACTGGTAGTATTTCATCATAGCTTCAACATCTTCGTCGTTAAGCAGAGCCACAACTTGCCGCATCGAGTCCGCAAGCTGATTTAGTTCTTCAATCGCATCCATTTGGATCTAAATATCTAATAACCGATAACGACAGATCTTTAAATCAGGGAAAACCCTAAGAAAAATAAACAACACTCAATACATAAGAAAACCGATTACGACAAACCATTCAAACAGAATCATAAAATAAGATGATCAAGGAATCAAACATTACCGTTGATTATTGACTATTGGGTATTGAAGATGGATTGAGATATGGAGGCAGATGATTTTTCCTTTAGGGTTTTCGAAATAAGGCTAATGAAGATTGAGAGAGAGAGAGAGTCTTCAAAACTTCCCTAATACACCAAACTGAATTAATCGTTTCATTTAGATGGAGATTGAAGATTGAGAGAGAGAGGTTAAAGGAATTGAATGATGAGAGATGAGAGAGAATGAGAAAGAAACGTATGAAAGAAGCCTTCTCCAATCCTTGCATATGAGCAATGCCACATGTCCTATCATTAGAGTTTTGCCACATCATTGCTTAGGTGGATGCTTAGGTGGCTTGCACCATTGGGTGACATGTGTCCCCCAATGATTTGCTTTATTAGAGATATAGATAGATATGTATGTGTATTTGGACCAAATGAACAAACACATAATGACCTAACAAAAAATAGTCTACACCCAAAACTTGAAGGATTATTGGCCCAAACCTTTTTTTCTTGAATCCATAAGTTACCATGTCCATTTTTTCTTGAACGCAATTATGCATCCTCTGCCGATGGTGGCGATGGGGGATAAACTATGGTTAATCGATTTTTGCCGATGGTGTGATTTGCGATTGATCAGTAACCATCAAAACACAATTTTGTGATTTGATATTCGCGATTTATGACTTGATATTGCGATTTGATATTGTTGTTTGATATTTTTTAGGTTCAAGTCTCACAAGGGTCCCGATTTTGTACTTCGCTTTGGGCCTCCAAAAACATTTAACCGGCCCTGCACTTACGCCCCTCATCAATGTTTATGATTGTACACAACTCACTCACGTGAGGGTGGGGCCAAGGGTAACGTGTCTCAACTTAACTCCATTTTTGTTTGATTGGTATCAACTTACTCCCATAGAAGTAATTTGAGTAAACTGCAATTTTACCCCTTAGGGTTAGATGCGATTGGTAGCCTTACCTTTAACCATGAAATTTTTGCCGTCTTATTCCTCAACTATTGAAAAACGCTGCAATATTACCCCCTGAAACGTGAAAAGACTTTTTTGTCCCTGATAACAAAAAAAATATATATATAAAAATATCCTGAGTGAAATTGCTTCTGGATCATGATACAGTCGACCCTTTCTTCTCCAACACAACCCATCATTTCCCCACACTCAGCCACTCTCCACCTACCGTCGCTGTCCCCGTTGACATTCGCCACCGTCCACCGCCACTCACTAACCCTAATTTCTTAATTCTCTTCATCATATTCACCAAATCATCTTCTTCAACCAGCCGTCAATCACTCTACTCCTCCATCTCCGCTCCTGCTTCACGATTAACCTCCGATCGCTTCAATTCGGTTACTACTCACACTTTTAGTTCGTTACGATGCTGTTTTGTACTCGATCTGGTTGCGAAGAGGATTATTATGAACAGTTTGTGTTTATGTTGATTTAAAATTGTTGTGTATGTTGTTGTTTTAGGTTTGATGACATTGTGTATTGAGATGTTTATGCTTAGTTTTTTTGTTTACAGGAGAATTATTATGAATAATTTGTGTTTAGATTGCTGTAAAATTGTTGCCTAAATCGTTGTTTTAGTTGTAGTGAAATTGCGTATGAAGATGCTTATGTTCAATAAATTGTTGTTTTAGTTGTAGTGAAATTGCGTATGAAGATTCTTATGTTCAGTTGTTTTGGTTATGGGATTTGTGTTTGTATTGCAGTAAAATTGTTGCCTAAATCGTTGTTTTAGTTGTAATATAATATAATTGCGTTTTAAGATGTTTATGTGTTTATGTTCAGTTGTTTTCTTTACAGGAGGATTATTGTAAACAATTTATGTTGATGTAAAATTGTTGCCTAAATTGTTGTTTCAGTTATAGTGAAATTGCGTGTACAGTGGTGGTGTGATGAAGATGGTAAACGGTATCGTCGGAGATGATAGAGGTTCTCCGGTGTTGAGATGACAGTTGCAGGTTTTGACGAGGGGCTGTGGTGGTTGTTGTTGGTAACCGGAGGTAAGAAGGGTGAGGATCAGACGACAATATGGAAGGTTGAATGGTGCTTCTCCGATGGTCGGAATATCGCCGGAGTGTCGGAATACGCTTCTCCGGTGGTTAGAATATCGCCAGAGAAGACACTTTAATAAAACAGGGTTTAAACGTGCTGGCTTAGGTAAAGCACAGGGGGGTAATATTGAAGTTTACTATATAAATATGGGTAAGATTACGAAAACACCCTTTTGGTAAGGTTACAGTTTTACCCCGCGGGGGGTAATATTGCAGCGTTTTTCAATAGTTGAGGGGTAAAACAGCAAAAATTTCGTGGTAGGGGGGGGGGGTAAGGTTGTCAATCGCATCTAACCCCAAGGGGTAAAATTACAGTTTACTCAAGTAATTTTAAAATTTTCAGAAGTAATAAAAAATATGTTCTTGTTATTAGTTATGGTTTTCTTAATACTTTTCTATAAATCTTAATTTTTCTTAATACTTTTGTACTACTCTTCTTTAAGTTTTTTTTTTAAATTATGTTTTAATTAATTATTATTTAAGAATACATTTTGTACTTTTTCTTAAAGTATATACTAGGTAGAGTATATTATATACAAAGATGTACATATAACATGGTAAAATGATGTGTATAATGTTAGTTATATATAAAATAAACACATAAAATATATATAAACTTTTTTCTAAACTTGTTATAAACATTTCAGCATTAGCTTTTTCCAAACGAAAGTAGCATTCCGCTATTTATATTGGTAACGTGTAAAACAAAGTAACTAACTTTTTTAATAATATAGGTAGAAAAAACTCAAAAGTCTGCCAAAAGGGCATTTTGGATCAGAGGATGACATGCCATGACTGTAACATCCTGTGAATCCTTAAAGGATGGGTCGCCACGTCACCAGGAGTGAGGATGGGTCTAAAGGAGATGGACCAATGGAGTGGAGGATGGGTCTCACACTATTTATAAAAACAATTAAAAATATAAATTGATTTGATTTTAGAGAGAGAGAGGGGAGAGAGAAAGAAGAGAGAGGAGAGAGAAACAGGCCCGACGAGCTCGTCCTTCAGCTGACGGAGACGACAGGACGGAGGGAAGGGGAGCGGTGTGGGGGTGCGGCGCCGGGGCTCGCAGGAGCAGAGCCGGCCCCCATACCCACTAGTCTTATGGAAATCTCCACCAATTTGGTGGGGCATATGGATATATATAATAAAGAAGAGGAAGGATTATACAAGAAATATATCAATTTACAAAATATTTCACATACGTAAATATTATCCTAGTATATCTAATATTCTTTCAAGCGAAACGACAGAGGACCTATACGAAGGACGGCATGGAAGTAGTCAAATTGAGCACGTGTTAAACTCTTTGCGAAAATATTTGCCATCTAAAGCTTGGTCGAAACAAATTTTGTATACAACTTGTCGGAAGAAACAAGCTCTCAAATAAAGTGATAATCCAAATCAAGATGTTTAGCCCATTTATGAGAGATTGGAACTTTAGTTAAAAACAAGGCACTCCGATTGTTCCATGGAAAAGTAGGTCCATCAGATGGAAGAGCATGAAGTTCACGAAAAAGATGTATAATCTAGATGACTTCTGCAGTAGTGTTGGTGGTAGCACAATACTCAGATTCACAACTGGAGCAAGAAACCATAGGCTATTTTTTAGTGCTCCAAGAAACCATATTTTCGCCTAGAAAGATTGAATAAACCATGAGTGGACCTTCTCGTTTCAACGCATCTAGCCCAATCTACATCAGAATAGTCCACTACCGTAGCAAATTGTGATTTTGTGAATCTGAGACCATAAGACACTGTCCCATTGACATACTAAAGTATTCTCTTGACAGTTTGGAAGTGAATTATAGTTATCGCCTGAAAAACCTGACTGAGTTGATTCACATAATAAGAGAGACCAGGTCTAATGATCTTCAAATATTGTAAAGCTCAAATAAGTGAACGATACAAAGTGGGATCACCGAAAGGTTCTCCATCAGAAGTGAATGTCTTATGTGGAGCAAGATAGGTGGGAATCGGTTTAGCGTCAATAAGAGTTGCACGTTGAAGTTAATCATGGGCGTACTTTGATTGATAAAGAAATAACTCGTCGTCTACATAAACCACCTCATGGCCCATAAAATAATTGAGATCACCAAGATCTTTGATAGCAAATTCATTATGAAGACGTGACATGATAGAAGAGATTGTATCTTCTTGATTTCCAGTCAAAATCATATCAACATAGACTAGAAGATACATAATACATGTATCTCGTTTCAAGAAAAAGAACAATGTATCAGCTTTAGAAAGTTGTTAAGACGTTGAAAGCGGGCCCTTGGAGCCTATTTGACGCCATATAAGACCATGTGTAGTGTGCATGATTCACCCTTGGGGGTTTTGCGCTAGAGCTGGCATATCGTGTATACCCGTACATGATAAGACACGACACGACACGACAAGACACGATACACGAAATCCCACACACGAACACGACACGATAACTTATCGTGTCCTTTTTTCAAACACGAACACGACACGATATACACGAAAATTACCTATTAATACCTGTTAACATGACTGTTCGACTGTTATACACGAAAATTACCTGTTAACACGAACAAAAACACGAACACGACATGCTATCTGAGAGTTACAAAGGGAGTTTAGGGTTTTATTTTTTTTTAATTGAATGAGGAAAGAAAATAGAAAGGAATTAAGGAACCCACACGCACATGGGTGATGAGTTTTATTTAATTTAATTTCTTAGCGTGTACTAACGGGTATTAACAGGTAAACATGTATTTAACCTGTTTATACACAAAAATTAACAGGTAATCTCGTGTCTACCAGTTTGGTACACGATACCTGTTAAGGCAATACACGATACCTGTTAACTTCGTGTAGGTTCGTGTCGTGTATTCGTGTAAAATTGCCAGCCCTATTTTGCGCCATGTGGCAGCCCAGTCAGCAATGGGGCATTATTGGGCGTTTTCTAAAATGGGTGTAGTGAGGATGTGGACATTGTGGGGCATTATGTTTGTAATAAAATTAAATAAAAAAACATCAAAAAAATTTGATTGGTTTTACAAAAATGGAAATGAATCTGATTGGTCAAAACCTTGCCCCTATAGCGTTATTTAAAACATGCCAGACAAAAAAATTGGCCAAACACGCCCACAGGGGCGGAGGTGCTGGCGTTTTCGGACAGGATTCGGGGCAAAAAATGCCCCACTACGTTCGGTCTTAAGCATTTTTTAGCTAACACGACTGATTTGGAAATATGGGTCCACAAAGTCAGGCGATTGCTCCATATAAACCATTTAGACTATGGGGTATAGGGTGGGGTTGGGTGAAAACGCCCAAGTCACCATCCCGGGTGGGCTTGGGTTTCGGCGTGGCCCCTTAGGCGGGGGATTCAGCCCGGGCGTTGGGCATGCCTAGCGGTCCTATGTGGCCAGCTCTTATTGGCTTGTTGGCTAGGGCATAGCGGGCCATGTTTAAATTTTAAAATATAACCGTTTGGCCAAGCCAAACGGTTCACCCACCCACCTGTCCACATCGATATATAACCCCCAACCCCACCGGCTATTCACCCACGCTTTAGGTTTTTTTTTGAAGAATTTTGTAATTTTTAGGAAATGTAAATAAAATCTAGGTTTTTTTTAAATGTTGTGTGTATTTTTTAATTTTATGTTTTTTATTTTAATAAACCTGGCCAAGCCACACGGGCTAGCCACGCCCGCCATACCCCACGGACACGTCACTCACCAGCGGGGGGGCTTGAACTCCACGTGTCAACCCATGCCTCAAACCCCCGCCCCACCATACCCCACGGTCTTAGGACATACATCTGTTTAAGAATGCTTTTTGACGTCTATTTGATGTAACCTCTGTTAATTTATCACCACAAGACATTAAACAATGTGTATCGTGTAGGTTTTAACCACGGGGCTAAAGGTGTGAGAATATATAATAGAAGCTAAAATTCAGATTTGATTGAAACAAGGACAAACAATATAGATAATCCAAATCGAGAAGGATTAGGTCTCCAATTAAAAGGTTTAAGAACCCTAATTTTTATAGAATAAACATCGACCTCCTAATCTGAAATAAAAACAGATATTAATAATCTATATCTATACTTCTATAATAAAAGAAACCAATAAAGAGACGCTTGTCATTATTCTAGACTATCCTTAATTGTAAATAATTATTAAAGTAAACATTAAAGATTAATTGAAAAAATAGATTTAAAACGTTTGTTATTTGGAAAAGGTTATCTTTTTTTTTTGGGTTTAAACGGAAGAAAATAGATAAAGTTTTATAAAGGTAAAATATATCTATAATATATTAAAAAGGAAAAGTGACGTACAAAATTGTAATTTTATCATGTTTACAAGTTATGAAGCATCATATACAAGGATGTTTAAGCCATTTTAGATGAGTTTCACCCAAAATTTTAAGACACTAGAGGGGTAATTGGGGGATTTTAGTGGATGATTAAATGCTTCAGTTTCAATCGATTCAAATCCTTAATCCTACTTTAATTCATGTTCAGTTGAATACGCAGAGAGAGAACGAGAACCAGAGAAGGCAGAGAGACCAGCAGGGGATGGAGAGTGAAAGGACGATGGGAGAGAACGTGAAAAGAGGGTTTTCTCACCGCTTCCCTGCCGGCGTTTACCCAAATACCAGAGATCTGATTTCTTCATCTCATCGTAAGATTTCTATATTATCCAGGTAGTTAATCCATGATTTTCCACTATTTACTGCATCAAATCTTTCGATTTTTTTTTGGTTGTACCCAATTGAACTCTGCGTTTGATTTCGCATCCATTGTTGTTGATTTAATTCAAAATAGCTGTGAAAGGGTTTCAATTCATGCATTAAAGAATGAACACGGTTCTTAAACAGAGACCATATTAAACCGATGATTTCTCTTTCTTTTGATCGAGTTTCTAGGGGAAATCTCTTATATATCTGTTACCGATTGGATGAGTTGTGGGTTTGACTTGAATAAAACTTCTATATATGTTATTGTTTATGATTGAATTTTATTTATGCCTATGAAGTATTCGATGAAATGCGCCAATGGGATTTCTTGTTTATATACTCTTATCTTACAACCTTTTTAACTCTAAGTTGAAATTTTCATTGAACCAGTGTGATTTGAGGTTAATTGTTGGTTATATAATGTCTTGATCCAAGTTCTATTATTTTCTGTGTTCTTAATTAAGGCATGTTTCGCTATTAGACAGTATGCTTATTAACATGTTTAACGGGCTTGCTGATCTGTCGTTCACTGTCATGAGACTTCCCGTTGTTTACAAACGACGCGACCTCATGTTCCACCCTCCATGGGCTTTCACGTTACCTGCTTTCTTGCTTCGAATTCCCATGTCTATGATCGAAAGTATTTTGTGGACCGTTCTTCTATACTGGGGTGTCGATCTTGCCCCTGATGCTGGCAGGTAACTAATTTCGATATTATTATTTAACTAAATTTTAAAACATTGTATGCTAATATATAATATTAACATATGCTTCATGTTCAGGTTCTTCAAGCATCTCTTGTTGGTTCTTCAGTTTGTAAGACGATGAATATTGCTAACATGGGTGGATCCGTTGTACTTTTACTTGTATTTTTGTTCGGCGGTTTCATTCTACCGAAAACGCAAATTCCAAACTGGTGGGAATGGGCGTATTGGCTATCACCGTTGTTGTACATCTTCAAAGCCATCACCATCAATGAGTTCTTTGTCTCTATTTGATTTCTTTTATTATATGTTATTTGATTTCTTTATCTTCTCTCCATTTTGTAGGTGATAATTCCTTTTGGTGATATAGATGAGGTTTGTAGTCTTCGTAGGGTTTGATTTTATTATTTAATAATATTAAAACTTGCAACAATAATGTCTTTTCTTTTCAGATACGAAGGAGCCAACATGCGGTCATTAATCCTGCTGTAACAATATTTCTTCGAGTGGGTGTGGTTTACATGGTGCTCCTCCTTTACACAGTCAAGATGGTCAGTTTCAATAGCTATATATACACATATATACATGTATATATAATGTATAAAATTTGTTATTGGCTCATTGTTTACCGAATTGTTTTAATTACAGGTAGAGTTAGATACATGTTTGCTTCATTTTGGAACAGAAATCATGCAATAAGAACTTTACAATGTGCTGCTAAGAACTACCATTCAATGATTGAAGCTGAGAAGAAGGTATATCTTGTTAATCCTCTGATTAGTTGTATTATTTTGGCTCATTATGTAGAAGCGGCAGTTTCGACCCATATGCTTAGAAACTGGCCGATTTGGGTTCAGTTATATCTGTATCGCGTCAGATGGGCCAAATCAAGAGTTTAGCTTAAAAGGAAACAACGTGTACCATGAAATATTAGCCATTTGAAAGGGGTAAAATAGGAAGTTGCATCATATTTTAAGACACCTCAGGGTTAAAATGGAGAAATCCTCTTCCCACGTTTAATTTCCAGAAACCCAATCGTCAAAACCTTCGAGTGTAGAAGAGGATGACTTAATTTCATTCGAAACCCTTGAGCTCTCGATCAGTTTCATCCCTTTCACAGCTGTTTGTCGATTTGTAGAAGCAACCGGAACTGAACCGAACCCAAAACTAGGCCCAACAATAGAACTGAAATAATACCTTCATGCTACATACTGGGTTGGTTAAGGTTAATTATCGGTTCGGTCCTTGGGTTTTTTTGGTCTGACCCGATATATGCTCACCCCTACTATATATATGAATTATCAAATCAAATACATAGTATATGTAATCGACGATCTGTTTCTTGTTTAATGGAGTGTAAGGTGCGTTCCCGTACTACATTTTTCAATTTTTTCCCTTTACAAGTTGTTGCTCATTTGGTGACTCTTTTAGTTTCAGTAGTAATCTACTTTTTCTTACTAATACAACCTAAGAGGTTTTATGAACTCAAATTACACTTTGGATAAACATGTCTGTTGATACAGAATTTTGCTGATAGTGACATGGTTTTGGTTCTAGAACAAGGTTTATTAAGAAACATTGGAGTCCTTTACGTCGTCTATTGAGTTAAATTAAGTCTTGATCTAAGCTAATTTTTTTCTTGTTTGAAGAATATGATTCTCTAACAAAGTTGCTGGAAGATAAATCATCTTAACCGGTAGTCAGCTACTGGACAAATTGGAAAATAACTTTCGCACTGTTAAGGTGCCAAGTCAATCGGTTAACATAACGAATAACTATTAGTTATTTTGCTGTCTCTCAACAATTATCAGTGCTGGTAAAACCCAGTTTATTTTCTAATATATTTATTATAGTTCTCAAATATTTTCTGAAGTTTAATTTATAAAAAAGATTGAACATACTGTTACACTTTGGTTTCTTGGACTTGTACTGTCAGATATCTACTTGCTATGTTTTATGCCCACAAAAGTTGTTCAAGGATCAATATGTTCTCCTTGCAAACAAGTCCTTGAAAATTCTTTATACTTAGTTGCTGTTGGTACCATTAATTTTAATGGGGTTCTTGATGAAATTTGTTGGGAAGTTATAAGCTTTCTTGTTTATGTTTTTCTCCTAAAAAAGTCAGATCATAGGGAAACGCGGATAAAGGTATGTATTTCATTGTCTGTCAAGTCTTTGTGTTGTCAACTTATTAGTGTTGGTACGACCCGTTTAGCTAGAAATCATTGAATCGAAACTAAAGTATCCGCTTTGCAGTTGTAGCCAAAAGTGAAGAACATTCTGATAGCATGAAGGTTCGGAAGTCACCACCGAGACATCTGGCCCGGTTCAAGAGGCCAATGGAGACGGTTCAGCGCCGAAGCACATCGACCTCACCCCGGAGCCTAGGCGCAAGGCGCAAAAAAAGCGTGGGCTTTTTTAAGAAAAACATAGATAGAGAAAAAAAATATAAAAAAATTGTTATGCTTTGAAAATAAATAAGATTCCACATATAAAATTAAAAAAAGCTATTTTATATGCCATTTAAGATCATGTAGCTAATAATTAGTAGCAAAAGTTTAGGAGTTATATGTTGGAAGTTTTGGGTATGTGAATAAAAGTTTCAAAAGGTGGTAAATATTTTGTCCCACATTGGTGTGGGAACAAAGTGATTGGTTGTTTATAAGGTAAAGCCTTACTTCTCCATTTTAGCTTTATGACATGTTTTACCATAAGTCATGCCCGCGCGCAACAGTTTGCAAAGAATGGGTTTCTGAATTGTTTTACCTTTTCCATGCGCCTCAACAACGTTTTTTGCGCCTAGGCGCGCGCTTTTTGCGCCTCAGCACCGCTTTTTACAAAAAAAACCATTTTTTGCGCCTGAGCAACCACGAGGCGCTATGGCCTCGCTCGCTGCGCCCGAGCGCCTAGGCGCGTGCCTTTTGCGCTTTTGACAACTATGGTTTACTGTATATTTTATGAAATAGAGTTTGCCTATTTTATCTAATCTATAATTTGAACAGGAACATTTAGGAAGAAATGTGGAAGAGGAAGAAGCAAAGCGAACTGAACTTAAAAAAACACATAAAGGTTTTGTTTTGTTTTCTCTATAAAGTTTTTGGCGCCGCAACGCGCGCGGGTTTCCACTAGTATTGATAAAATGTAAAAAATTATTAAATATTAATTAAATAAATATAAATCTTATCAACTATAAATTATTGGCATAAATTTAACTCCGATAGTTTTCACCGTTAACTCCATATGAAATTACTTATTTACCCCTCTTTTAAATATATATATATATATATATATATATATATATATATATATATATATATATATATATATATATATATATATATATAGGGAGGGGGTCATGCGAGAACTCCATTTATTGCGAGAATCGCGAGAACCAATGTGAACACAACCTAAAATAGCTAAAAAAACCTAACCCCCATCCCCCCCCCCCCCCCCCCAAACGTAAACCCCCCTCCCCCCCCCCCCAAAAAAAAAAAAACCTAACCCCCCCAAGCTAAATGCTAAAAACTAAAACCCCCAAAAACCTAACCCCCCCCCCCCCCCCCCAAAAAAAAAAAAACCTAAACCCCCCCCCCCCCCCCAAGCTAAAATGCTAAAAACTAAACCCCCAAAAAAACCTAAAAAAATCTAAAATAAAAAAAAATTTAAATTTTTTTTAATATATTTTATGCTCAAATCGCTACTTTTAGTGGCCAAATTTTTTTTTTTATTTTTAAATTTTTTTTTGCTTCGAAAAGTAGCGATTTTTATATAAAAAATATTAAAAAAAAAAATTTTATGTGATTTTTAGCTATTTTTAGGCATTTTTGGTTGTGTTCACATTGGTTCTCGCGGTTATCACAATAAGAGGTGGTTCTCGCATGATCTTCTCCCTATATATATATATATTACACACACTCATATTATTATATTAAAAGCATGGGGTCAACAAACTCTTTTGTCTTCTACAAAACAACCGGCCACCATCACCATAGCCACCCACCTCCTCCATCACAATAGCCACCCACTTCCACCTCCACCTCCACCTCTAGCTCCACATACACCCACCTCCGCCACCTAAACCTAACCCCTACAACCCTTAACTAATCACAAAACACCACCACAGTCACCACCACCACAACAACAGCCACCAACAGTCACCAACGAGAGAGAAGTGAGGAGACAGCAGAGGGAAGGGTTGGGTGTTGCCCCCTCTGCAGCCCATGATCTCCGATTTCCCCCCGAAATTGAACAGCCCTTACATCTGGGATCGCACTCGGATCTTCTGGTCTATCTAAACTAAAAAACATTGTTTCACTTAACAATAGATAAACATGCATATTATTTATTGTTAAAGTTATTATTGTTAACTATGATAAATTATATTAAACAACTTATTAATCAAACTACAAATTTAAAATAGTATTAACCTAATTTAAAAAAATAAAAAATAAAATCCATTTTGGTTTAGAAAGATTTTTTTAACAATAGATAAACTCGTGTAATACACAGGGTTTTTAAAGATATAACATTTTTTTGTTATTTGTTATATAAAATTAGATTTATTCAACCCGTACAATACACAGAGTTTTTTTTTTAAATATAATTTTTTTATTATTTAATATATAAAATTACATTTCTTTCACCCGTGAATACACAGAGTTTTTTAAAAATATAACTTCTTTATTGTTTGGTATAAAAATTACATTTATTCAACTCGCACCATAAACGATGTTCTTAAAGATATAACTTTTTATTATTTAATATATAAAATTATATATACTCAACTCTTGTAATAAATGGGGTTTTTAAAAATATATTATTATTATTTTTATTTAGTATATAAAATTACATTTAATTAACCTGTGTAATACACTGGGTTCTAACCTAGTACAAAATATAACTGATTGTCCCACTAACAACTCTCCACTAATTCGGTTTTCCCCACATACGTAATTTCTAATTGACTGGGTCAACTGTTAATTATGATTTAGGTTATGGGCTCATTCAATTAGGCCCAAACTGATCCAGCCCAGATAGCTTTGAATTATAGGTTCGTATCAATATATAGTTGTTTCCCGGTATATAAGTGAACTCCTAGGCTACAAACCGATCTTTAAGACTTTCAAAAGAACCATAAATATGATATTTTGCCTGAAAAAACCAATTTTGGTCCCGCTATATGTGCATCATTTGGACGAGGCACCCATGTCCAAGTGTCATTTTTCTGTAAAGTAGACATCTCCTTATGCATGGTAATCATCCATCTCAGGTCTTCTAATGCAGAGGTAAAACTCTTTAGAACATGAGATGCAAATAATGAAAAATTAGTCTTTTTAAGTCACACGTTGCGGCGAAACGAAACATATAATAATATAAAACAAACGTTATTTTAAAATGAAGGTTGTTGTTTAGAAAGTCCAACCGTTATAATCGGTTTAGTTCAGAATGGTACCATTTTACAATACCAAATAAATACTCCATTTCGAATACATATTCATTTTTAACAAAATTTATATTGGAATACTAAGAAAAAAAATTAAGCGAACTACGTACTTAGGTTTTAGAAAAAGTTAACGTACGTCAATTATTAAAAAAATAAAATTAAATGATAAATAAGATATGTTAAAACTTAAAAAAAGATGATTATAGAAAAGAAAAAAACATATCAAAATATGAAAGGCCATATACTATTCATGGCCCTTCACCAATTTCAAATCAAATTTTAGTTTCTGCCTAAATTCTAATTACAATTTCTTTAGATTCCATAATGAACGCTACCTTAGGGTGGGAGGGGCACTCCTCTCTTAGGGGAGTCCCCTCTCTTACTCACGGCCAATCAGCACGCGCCACGTCAACTCCCCCCTTAACTCCTCCCACACCCTCAATTTGATGGCGGCACTCATATCTTGGGGGACTTGTTTTTTTATTCAAAAAGAAAAAAAGAAAAAAAAAGAAAAATAATTTGATTGGTTGAAAAGCTGGTGGGCCACCCTCTCCCTTCATGCGGTAACCTCTCACCGCTCCCCCTCCCCGCTTGCCTTCCCCGATTTGATGGCGGCGGTGTTCCCGCTCGGGGACTTCACTCACCAATCCCCTCCCCGAGAAGTGCCCCGCTCACCTTAGGGCTTGCATCCGTCAATTTACAGAAACGTCCAAGAAATATTTATTGAAATATAGAAAGTAACTTGTACATTATCAATATGTATTACAAAACCATGTATAATATTGAAGAAACACTAGATAAATGGTCGGAACCGAGATATCTAGGGGGTTTGAATCCGCATAAAAGGGTTAGTCTCCTCTCGATTGATTCAGGTTCAATTGATCTACTTCTCCGATAACTCTGCAAAAAAGAGCACCGTTAGCCTCGCCAAGGGGAGAAGAGGGTTCTCTCCTTGACCCGACTCCGGTGTGAGAATAAGTATTGGTTATGAAGAAAAAGAAGTATTTGAGAAGTGTGTGTAACTTGAATTCATACCTGGGTTTTTTCTCATATTTATAGCCGGGAGTCGTTTTAGGCGGGAAAACCCGTTAGTGAAATATTGACGGAAGATGCTAACCCCGTAAGCGGTTACATTTCCTTCCATTAAGTTCTTTGATCCGACGTGGGAGCACACGGATCGTGGTTCAGATCGAAGGAGGGGGATTTGCCACGTGTAAAGTGATCAAGTGGAGATTACTCTCCAATTACATGCTTCCGTTGTGAATTTAGGAATGCCTGAGATGGTGACACGTGTCCAGACGGTTGTAACCGTCTTGGTGGTGCACGATTGTATTTCTTCTAGAAGATTACTGCTGTAATCTGGTGTGGCACCTTATTGTGTGGAGACAGGTGAATAAGTAAATCCCAAGTTTGGGTAAATAATATCCAAGTCTAGATATTTAAGCGGGAATGTTTATCTCAGGATTTTCATCCTTTGTCTATGGGAGAAAGCGCAAGGGTTTATGATTCCCTTTGGGCGCGCAAGTGTCGTCTGCTGACTATTCTTTAAGCCTTTATTTAAGAGACCAGGGCGCGGCCGCGCAAGGTATAAGGCTGAAAATGTAAGGTTGTGGTATGGTCCCAAGCGTTTATTATGGGGTTTTTGGGACCTTACCCCTTCAAGTCCCCCCAGTCTAGTGTTGCACTTATGCAAGTAAGTGGAGCACTGGACTTATGAGAGGGAACTGCTTTTTTGGGCGCGAGAAATAAGGAATCTTCTATGAGAAGATTGAATTTTTATTAGAAGGGTTTTTTAGAAGGAATTGTGACTTTTTCCTTCTGCGATCATGTCTTGACGTGTGGTGACGTCAGTTTGAAATAAAAATTTATATTTTGTCTTCTTACATTGGGATACATAATGGCGCTTGTCAGTCTTCATTAATGGAGATATGACCCTGGTTCCTGTAGCGCCGTTTAGATGGAACGTTTTTCTGACAATTAATCATGATGATCCAGTTCCTTTTCCCGGAGTCTTGCTCCCCTTTATATATGTTTAGAATGTTTATTTCATTCCTCAATTTTGGAGAGTATGAAGATGAAGGGTTCTGTTCGTACTCGTCGCCTTCTTGATATCTTGAGGTTCTATGACGCCGCTGAAAGCCTCTTACTTCTTGCTAACTCACCATCGCCGATAGTTATCGGAACCGGTGAGATGACGTCTTCTGTTGATCCCTTCCCAGGAGTTGGTTCTGAGCCTCGCTTACCGGAGACTAGGGAAGAAGCCGGTGTGTTGTCGGTTGAAGCTCTGATGGCTCGTTTCCCAACTCTTCAACCTGGTAGGTGTGAGTTGGTGTACCGTCGTCGTCGGAAGCGTCGAGCTGGTCCTGCTCCGATTGTTAATGAATATGCTATTGTTGAATAGGGTAGGGTTTGGGAACCGTGTATTCCTCCCTTTTGTAATGCTTTTTGTAAGTCTGAACAATTTTTTTGAAGATCATTGCCATGATCTTGTTAAGTGTTTGTGCTACACTTTCTTGATGATGTATATATTTTGGTATGCTATTATCCCTGTGGGATTTTCTGTGTTTGTTTTTTTTTTGTGTTTGGATTACAATATGTTGCTTCCGTTGTGAATTTAGGAATGCCTGAGATGGTGACACGTGTCCAGACGGTTGTAACCGTGTTAGGATCTGAGGCTCTTGTGATTGTGCTTGTTTGTGAGATTTGAACAGATCAAACAAATATGAACAGTTTTAAGTGCAGCGGAAATGAAAAACAAACGTTGTAAACACAATCAAAGAAGAAAATAGTTTGAGGAAGCATATGTAATTCATTCAGTCAAAAGATTTACACTAGGAATCAAATGATTACAGATATGCTTACAAGCTAAGCTCCCCATCAGCCTGATACCCCAAGGTTGGTTGCGCAAGATGAAAGGATTAGACATGAGGAGAAGAACCCGCTCAGTCAATCAAATGTAACAGTACAGGATACTGTTACATTTATAGGCAAACCAAACCACTGAGGTATCTCAGCTGACGTCACCATGAAAGCGACGTCTAACAGCCTAACAACCTGTATCTACTGTCCTTATACAAACACTGCTATACCTAACCACTGACTATACATAAAACAGATAATTCACTAAACAACTGCTTTCTCTTTACGTCAATGCTTTCCTCAAGGTTGATCAGTCCTTGATTGGGCAGAGCTTTGACATCAGCAGTTTGTACCAGCAGTGCTTAGTGTCCAGCAGTCTTCTAGGCTTCATCAGTAGTTATGCAGAGCAGCAGTTGTATCCGGTCAGTGGATGCACGACCATCAGTTGTTATAAATCACTTTCAAGAGAAAAGCTTAATGTAAACTGCTGCTTATTGTGAATCCGCTGTTGTGACCAGGTTTTGACTTTACATTATCTGTTCCTCTGTTAGGGTTCAATCCCAACAATCTCCCCCTGGAACAGATAATGTCAAAACCTGTCATTATTCTGGATCTTTATTACTCATCAAAAGTTCCCTTGCTTGTCTTTTAAATTCTTCTTCAAACTCTTTGGAACTTATATCATCTTCATCCCGGCACAGTGTAAGTTCAAGGAGATCCTGCAAATCTTGAACACTAAGGCCTAGTGCTTCTTTCCTTGATATATACTTCACCTCTCCATTGGATCTGACCAGAGTCAATACGTGGGTCTTTTGATCAGAGAGCCACTTTAGTACTTTTAAACCCAATGGATTTCTCGGGAGAGATTTATTTGCAGATGAGTTGAGAGATGTTGGCCTTGTGAAAACTTGCAGACTTTCAGACATTCTTTTGAAGGCCATTTCAATGACATCATTTGCTGCAGCTATATCTTCTGCAGTTTCTCTTTCAATCAGCTCCTGCCTTTCAATGTCTGTCATGTCTGTTGAAGTGTTTGGTGATGCAGGTTTGGTCAATATCCTTTTAAAAAGGTTTTGAAGTTTTTCTGAGTTTTCTTCTTTTAGACCCATTTTCATGATGGATTCTGTGAAGTACTCAACTTCCTTTTCTTTAACCTCTTCACTGATCAATTGTTCTTTTTCTTCTTGGTTTGTCACAAAAGTAGACCGAAACAGTGTTTTGAGGTTTTCTATCTGCTGTTCAAGCTTCATTCTTTGTTCATGCTTCTTTGAAGTGCTTGAAACACTTATCTTTCTTTTCTTTAGCCTTTCATAGGCTTCATCAGTCTGCTGTTTTGACCATTTTGATATGGCTTCAGCAGTATCCATTTTTGCATCCACCAGCTCTTTTTTCTTTCTCTTATACTCAGCAGTTAGGTCAGCAATGAGCTGTTTGTATTTGCTCCAGTTTGGAGCATTCTTCTTCTTTGTAGGATCATTCTTGATTTTCTCAATCCTTTCTGCCTCATGCTTTAGAGCGACTATTGGCCATTCTTCGAACTGTTGTTCTTCAGCAGGATAGAATTTCTCTTCCATGATGTAGGCTAGATATTGTTTTCTTAACTTTTTCTTTTGATCAGCCTTTTCTTTGTTTAGGTCTTGTGCCAACTCTTCTATCTGCTTTACTTTTGTGAAGTAGAACTCCAGTCTTTTAGTAATGCCATCTTCGCTTAACCGTTCACGTTCACTCTCAACTTTAGCTCTTAGTTTAACTTACCTTGCCTTGATTTTGAGGTAATCATCCATATCATCTGGTGGCATGTAGCCTATGAGTGAGGAGAATCTTCTTTTTGAAGGATCTTCTTCTGTATAGAATTGCCTCATCTCATTTTTTATAGCTTCAAGTTCCAGTGGATGTTGTGCAGCATTAGGATCATGTATACCCTCATCGGCAGAGATTGGCTTTCTTTTTCTGTTGAAGAGCTTTGGTTGTGATGTAGGAAGGATGAGAGCAGTGGTGGATGATTGACTAACAGCTGTTGAAACAACTGGTGTTTCAACCGCTGTTGTCATTACATCTGCTGATGTGTCAGCAGATGTCTTCTACTTTTGAGCAGGGGTTTTTGATGATGGCGATGGTGGTGGTGAATCATCATCTGATATGAGATTCCTTCTCCTTTTTAATGAAGAAAGAGCAGATGATGTTTTGGGTGGATCAGTGGTGGTGGTGGATGTAGCGGCAGTAGTTTGAATGATAGACAGTGGCTGACAAACAACTGTTGAAACAACTGGTGCTTCAACCGCTGCTGTCATTACAACAGATGTTGTAACATCTGTTGTCTTCTACTTTATGGCAGGAGGCAGTGGTGGTGATATGATTGTAGATGATGATGGTGGTGGAACAGTGGTTGTGGTGGTGTGTGATAGAGTGGTGTGTGTTGGAGGTGTGTGTGTTGATGAAATGACAGCTGTTTGGCTACTAACAACAGTTTTTGTAACTACTGTTGTATCAGCTGTTTGTTTTTCTTTTTCAGGTTCAATGAAAACACCATCCTCTATTCCCTTTTTCTTCAACTTGATTTTCTCCCCCTTTTTGACATTATCTGCAAGGGGGTTATCCATGAAAAGAATAGTGGAGGGAACCTTTCCAGGAGTGCTATTGAGATGAGCCTTGATAGCTTTAATGTCTGCTTGGGTATCTTTAAATCTCGACTCCACCATGTTTGTTAACATCTTCACATGCATCTCATGCTGCTGATCAGCCATCTGTTTCTGTTTTTCCAGCATGGGTTGAAAGATATTCCAGATCTCATTTGTAGCAACTGCTTGTGGTGGAGCAGATGTTTGAGTTGGAACAGATGCTTGTGGAGGGACGGCAGTGGATTGTGCTTTTTGAGCTTTTAAAATCTCTTGCACCATTTCTTTTATTTCAGCAATTGAATCTTCAAGTTTTTCAACTCTGCCCGTCAATTCCAGATATTTTGAATCATCACCTACTTTAGTAGGATCATCTGAATCCCCACCAGCAGTGGTTGTATCAATGTGTGTCTTAGGAACTGAGTCCCAAAAATCACCCATTGATGCCCCTTGTTCTTGGTACTGGGGACTTCCTTCTTCAGTACTTGACAACCTTGTTATTTTACCAGTGGTCAAAATTAACTCACTAGTGGTTGCCATGGGTGCTATGGAAGAAGTTGCCTTCAAGGGAGTCTGATCAATGAAACAACTGTCCAACTGTAAACCAGTGGGTTCAACAGTTGTAGTTGCTGCTCCACTTGAACTACCACCGAGAGTTACGTGTAACTCAGGGGGTGTAACCTCCTCAGTTGTTGCTGGGATAGCAGGAGTAGTAGCATCAGACCCAGTCACTTGTGGAGGTATTGTCACACCCCGATTTTCCACGTGTCACCGGTGGGCCCGGTGGGGGAGTATCGTGACGTGGTTGGCAACATAATAGTCAAACAACACAATATTTAATATGCACAGCGGAAGCAAAAGATAATTATTATTACATTCCGAATATAAGTAATGTCAAAGTATTACAACGGAAGGTAAAGGATCCACAGGCGGATCAATAAAAGAAAACTGTTCAACAGACTTTAGGCATCTAGAACTTGCAAGATTCCCTAGTGACGCCCTGAGCTCCCAGCCAATTACGCACAGTACCTGTCACTTAACCTTTTGGAAAATACGTCAGTTTACACTGGTAAATACAATTAACTGACTCATTTTGGAAAAAGAGTTTGAAAAGTGATTCGAGTGCAAACGGCACAAAATATCTTGACACATTAATTAAAATGCACAGAGGCAAAATTAATCTTTTATACTTGGGACAATTTTATTAATAAAAATCTTGTATCCGATTTACATGGTTGTCCAACATTTAGGGCCGGTGATTATACAATACAAGCCGGACAAGATTAATCGACACACCACAAATATAATCTCACAAGAAGATACCCTTACGAGTGAGTATACGTTATACATATGCAACAGGAGGTGTTTTGCCTACACCTTGTGCTTACGTCGTGGCCATTCACTTTTTAAAATGAGCCAAGGATATCCAGGACACGGTCATTAACCCCCAATGTTATTTGTTATCAATCAATACAGATTAAAACGAGATTATGCAATTTAATCATCTCCGATTAAAAGGTTTCTACACCCGACCAAGCGGTATTTTTATAATACCGTATCCCAAGCCCGTATAAGGGAAAATAAGTTAAAAGTATTTACCTGAGCTAGCAATGCAATTTATACTCAGCCGTAGATTCTAATCAGCAAGCACAAGTACTTCTACTGGGGCTCTCAATCTGGAACGAAGGTTTTATTAACCTATTAAATTCCTAACGGGTCTTATTTAAGTCGTAACTTAGACCGGTTAGTTTTAAGGAAAGGTTTACGGTTCAAAACGCATGATTAAGCGAAGACCGGAATAGAATGTGATTTAGACCCGACAAGTTTGGAGACTTGTATAATATGGGTAAACTAAACACATTCTGGATTTTGAGATAAAAACGATAAGGTTTGACCCGTTTCGGCTATTTTATGTAAACTTGTTACATAAACCGAACGCGTAATAAGCGTAACGGGTATCTGAAAGAGCCATATACAGGTTTCCTAAGTTAATATGCTTCAAATATGTTGTAACATCAGTAGGATGTCTTTCATTATGCCCCGAACTAATTTAAACACAAACTATGCCCCGTAGGGGTAGTTTGGTCATTTTAAAGTTTGTAAAAGCGTTTAGATGTTTAACTGAGTTACAGGTCTGATGTAAACAGCAAACATACTCAATTTGATGAGTTATAATAGTAGGCTAAAGCATATATGTGAAATTTATCATTTTTAACCAACTATGCCCCGTAGGGGTATTTTGGTAAATTTCACATAAGCCGAAAAGCTCAAAAACGAAGTCTGAGTTATTCAACCTTTTCTTACTGTTAAAATATCATAATTTTCCTCATATATCAGTAGGTATCAACCCGGGTATGTTCAATATGATTTTAAAACATACTATGCGTTAAAAACGCTAAATAAGGCGATTAAATGCCATTTCCGGGTTTGATACTTAAATCTGATATTTTTATATTTCCAGAAGGCTTAAAATAAATTATTTATCATATGTGATTAGTAGCAAAAGGTTTGGAGTCGTTTCGATAAGTAAAACTCATTTTATGGCCCGTAAGGGCAAAACCGACAATTACCGGATTAAGCCTACGACTACTAGTTATGCTCAGCCTAAAATCAATTAAAAATCTTTAAAAATCCCAAAATAATATATTACATCAGTGGGTATTAAGTTTGATACCAAAAAGTAGGCTTAACTAGCATTTAAATTACTGATAAAATGCCAAGGAATGTACCTGATGTCATTATTTATGGGCTAGCTTAGGCATTTTAGGTGCTTTCAATCTTTGGCTTTACTTCCTCCGCCGCATTTCCTTTGGCATATTTAGGGCACGTAGTCTTGATGTGGCCTTTCTCCTTACAGCCGAAACAGACTGCATTCTTCATGTCCTTACAGTCCAATGTTTTATGTCCCTTAGACTTGCAGATCCCACAAGCCCTGAGCTGCGATTTGGATTTTGGTTCAAACCTGCATTTCCCATAATGGCGCTTCTTGCAGGTCTCACATACTGGTTTCTGGTCGGACTTTTGTTTGTTCTTTTTCTTAGAACTCTGTGAGTTATTTACCTCCCTTTTCCTTTTTAGTTCATCCTTTGCATCAGAGGCATGAACGAGATCCTTCTTACGAGTAAGGAAATGTGGTCCTAGATAAAATTTGGACTGAGCAGCATGGGGCTCCTTTAACTTTTTCACAGCTCTCTTCACAGCTTTTCCAACGGCTGCGTCTATCATAGTTTGAAGAACATCTTTGGAAATTCTAAGGTTTACAATTTCAGCATCATTAGCTTGCGTCGCGTCATCAATGGCGCGATTGACTGTTGTCTTATCCGAGTTTGCCATACTCGATATTGGTTCCTAATACCAATAAAACAATTTCTTAGTTGAAATCCAACAACTGCTATTTTTCATTCTGATGGCCTTAATATATACTAACCATGGTGTCAATAACCTATACAGGCTATTATAGCACTAACATTCTTAATGAACGTTATTTAAAATATATTAATATTACTTAGCCTAGGTCGCAAAAGACCATCAATGGCATTAAAGATTTGGACCTAGTCCATCACTTTTCTGACAGAGGATCAAAACGTCACATCTGTCTTTACTATATTAAAGAATTTAGGTAGCTTGAAAGCTTGCCATAGGAATATCAGAAAGGAGTGATTCCTATTAGATATAAAATATCCATCTAAGGTTTGCTGGAGCATTTTCTAAAGTATCATCGGCCAATTTCTACCTCGTATTAAATGACCGAAGTCCTAATCAGACGGAGACAACAGTTCTCAACAGTGATCGTTCAATATTGAATCTTATGTGCCAGTATCAAGTAAATTTCTGCATAAACTGCTTGATAAGGAAAGGTACCTGCTATATAGTTATCCTTCTGCACCATCTCCTGGCGTTCACCCGGAAGACTCATGCGTTTATTTCCCTGGCCTTTCCCGGCTTCTTTATAAGCTTTGGGCAGTTGGTTTTGATGTGCCCTTCCTCGTTACAATTGTAGCATGTGGCGTTCTTTAACCCCTTGCAATCTAAGGTTTTGTGACCCTTGGTCTTGCAAATTCCACACAATTTAGTGCGTGGGTCTATTGTACATTTTCCAAAATGCTGCTTTTTGCAGTTATTGCATTTGGGTCTGTTATCAGACTGACTCGAGTTCTTCCTAAACTCGGAATTCTTCCCGCGCTCCGAGCTTCCCTTCTTCTTCTTGTTAGTTTGATGAGAGTTTTCCTCCTCTCTTTCTCTTCTTCTCTCGCCAGAAGCCTTAACAGACTTAATTCTGATTGCGTCTAAGGTGAGAGATAAGGATAAGTCCACCGCGGACCTATATGTGGTTGGCCTAGATGCTTTAACATTCCCTTTTATCTCTGGTGCTAGGCCTCCAATGAAACGCGCTATGCGTTTAGGTTCAGGGGTGACTAGATAAGGAACCAGGCGGGACATAGTGTTGAAACTTGTCACATATGCCTGACAATTCAAATTTTCCATGACCAAAGTCAAGAAGTCCGATTCTATCTTTTCTACTTCATGCTGAGGGCAATAGTTTTCCTTGACTAATGCAACAAATTGACCCCAAGATAAGTTGTAGAGTAGAACTTTCCCCGTGGCTTGGAGCAATGATCTCCACCATGCCAACGCTTCTCCTTTAAATGATTGTGAAACAAATTTCACAACATCTTGCTCCGCACAACCGCTGATGTCAACAACAGCGTCCATCTCATCGAGCCATGTCATGCAATCGATGGCTCCTTCTTCTCCTGTAAAGTCTCTGGGCTTGCAGGAGACAAAATATTTATATGAACAGGTCTTAACTGGTGCCTCTTGATGAAACACAACTTGTCTAGATGGAATACTCCTTTGATTTGACAAGCCATGAACATCGTCCTCCCTTGACTCATGTGTTTTAGGAGGGGGCTTACTATGAGCCACAGATAGAGTCTCAGAGTGGGTATCATTTGATTCATCATACTGTCGATCAAGAGCTCGAGTAACAGCATAATCTATTATTGCCTGCAGTTCTGCTCCAGTTACATTAATTCTGGTAGTATCATTGCTCTCCTTCAAGTGACTGTTAACTTCATCTAATCCAGCCATGTTGCTTGATTGCTACATAAACATTAACAATGATTTATTCAGAGATTATTATGGAATCATCATTTTTGACGATTTATCAACCATGGTAATATAAGCCATATTGGTTAACTTATTAGTTATATTTAATTAGTATTTTCCATTATAATTTATCCTAGTTATAAAACATTAAGGATATTGAAGTGGCGCAAAAAGGCCTAGTCACAAGGACAGTTCTAAATTTTATAAGCCATGATTTCAGAGAATCGAGGCATAAGGTTTGAATCACGTTCATTACCTTGACAGGGAGTTGTAGACTTCAACTGTCTTTTGTCTTTTAGGACAATAGATATAGCCCGTGGGCATTTCCCTTCTGAGGGATGGTTATAATATGATCATCTTCCCAGATGCTATTAGTCGAGGTCGTATGGATCCTACCGACTATTATGCCTGGACCTGGTCCAACATTTTTAGACAGGAGGTCAAAGACCACCACTGTCGTTGTCTTATCGGACAACAAGTTTAGCCCGTAGGCACTTCATCACTATCGGATGCTTATAATGTGATCATCTTATAGGATGACACAAGCCATGATTTCTAGATCACTAGGCTAGATAAGAAAATTGGAAGAATCCAATATAAGGACGACTGTTGTGATTTTATCGAATCACATTTGTCAGGAGTGCTAACACGTTCTTAGGTGTTAACAAGGATCTGAATCTCTTGGGTAGGTTTCACCATCTTGGCCGCGTAGGCTAGGTTTCACCTTTAAGATTCTTTTTAAAATGCCTACTGGCAGGGAAGGAAGGATATTTATTTTATTCAGGATTTTTATCATAAATCCTAATTTATAATTTAATAATAGCACAAATGGCCTAGTCGCGTAGACAAGTTTAATTTATAAGCCAAGATTTCAGAGAATCAGGGCAATTTATGAATTAGTAATGGCACAATAGGCCTAGTCACATGGACAAGTTTAATTTATAAGCCATGATCGTCTGGGATCGAGGCATTTAGCAATAGCACAAAAGGCTTAGTCATGTGGACAAGTTTAATTTATAAGCCATGATCGTCTGGGATCGAGGCATTTAGGTGTGAATCAAAGTTCATTACCTTTTCTTGACAGGGAGCTGTAGGCTACCACCGTCTTTAGTCTCAGAGGACGTTAATTATAGCCCGTAGGCACTTCCCTTCTAAGGGATGTTATTTTCCATTCATTTCATATTTCATGTTTAGAATGAAAACTTAATTTAATCAATCCATTATATGAAAATAAAAGTACAGAGTTGCCCTAAGCGGGTCTTTGAAGGGATAATGTGTCCTTGAAGGGACCGAAAGATAACTATGTCCTTATAAGAACTATTAAGGAACGATCTTCAGCAAAAGGAGTTTCTTCTTCAAGTTATTTCTGAATGCTCTCTCCTTGGATGCTCGTTTCATTCCAGCCGTGCTACGAAGCTCAGCATTCCAGGGCTCCAGATTGTGGAGAATTTCTAATACAGTTTTTTTGCTTGGCGACGTATCCAATATATATATAAAAATTTGGAAGTAAAAATTTCCAGATTAGGATTGAAAGTATTCCTATGTTAAGTCTAGACTCAAAAGGTCAAGGAATGTGCTACTGTGTCATTGAGATTAAAAACTAAGGGCTAATGTTTAATTCACTCAATGTTGGCTCTGATACCAACCTGTCACACCCCGATTTTCCACGTGTCACCGGTGGGCCCGGTGGGGGAGTATCGTGACGTGGTTGGCAACATAATAGTCAAACAACACAATATTTAATATGCACAGCGGAAGCAAAAGATAATTATTATTACATTCCGAATATAAGTAATGTCAAAGTATTACAACGGATGGTAAAGGATCCACAGGCGGATCAATAAAAGAAAACTGTTCAACAGACTTTAGGCATCTAGAACTTGCAAGATTCCCTAGTGACGCCCTGAGCTCCCAGCCAATTACGCACAGTACCTGTCACTTAACCTTTTGGAAAATACGTCAGTTTACACTGGTAAATACAATTAACTGACTCATTTTGGAAAAAGAGTTTGAAAAGTGATTCGAGTGCAAACGGCACAAAATATCTTGACACATTAATTAAAATGCACAGAGGCAAAATTAATCTTTTATACTTGGGACAATTTTATTAATAAAAATCTTGTATCCGATTTACATGGTTGTCCAACATTTAGGGCCGGTGATTATACAATACAAGCCGGACAAGATTAATCGACACACCACAAATATAATCTCACAAGAAGATACCCTTACGAGTGAGTATACGTTATACATATGCAACAGGAGGTGTTTTGCCTACACCTTGTGCTTACGTCGTGGCCATTCACTTTTTAAAATGAGCCAAGGATATCCAGGACACGGTCATTAACCCCCAATGTTATTTGTTATCAATCAATACAGATTAAAACGGGATTATGCAATTTAATCATCTCCGATTAAAAGGTTTCTACACCCGACCAAGCGGTATTTTTATAATACCGTATCCCAAGCCCGTATAAGGGAAAATAAGTTAAAAGTATTTACCTGAGCTAGCAATGCAATTTATACTCAGCCGTAGATTCTAATCAGCAAGCACAAGTACTTCTACTGGGGCTCTCAATCTGGAACGAAGGTTTTATTAACCTATTAAATTCCTAACGGGTCTTATTTAAGTCGTAACTTAGACCGGTTAGTTTTAAGGAAAGGTTTACGGTTCAAAACGCATGATTAAGCGAAGACCGGAATAGAATGTGATTTAGACCCGACAAGTTTGGAGACTTGTATAATATGGGTAAACTAAACACATCCTGGATTTTGAGATAAAAACGATAAGGTTTGACCCGTTTCGGCTATTTTATGTAAACTTGTTACATAAACCGAACCGAACGCGTAATAAGCGTAACGGGTATCTGAAAGAGCCATATACAGGTTTCCTAAGTTAATATGCTTCAAATATGTTGTAACATCAGTAGGATGTCTTTCATTATGCCCCGAACTAATTTAAACACAAACTATGCCCCGTAGGGGTAGTTTGGTCATTTTAAAGTTTGTAAAAGCGTTTAGATGTTTAACTGAGTTACATGTCTGATGTAAACAACAAACATACTCAATTTGATGAGTTATAACAGTAGGCTAAAGCATATATGTGAAATTTATCATTTTTAACCAACTATGCCCCGTAGGGGTATTTTGGTAAATTTCACATAAGCCGAAAAGTCAAAAACGAAGTCTGAGTTATTCAACCTTTTCTTACTGTTAAAATATCATAATTTGCCTCATATATCAGTAGGTATCAACCCGGGTATGTTCAATATGCTTTTAAAACATACTATGCGTTAAAAACGCTAAAAAGGCGATTAAAGGCCATTTCCGGGTTTGATACTTAAATCTGATATTTTTATATTTCCAGAAGGCTTAAAATAAATTATTTATCATATGTGATCAGTAGCAAAAGGTTTGGAGTCGTTTCGATAAGTAAAACTCATTTTATGGCCCGTAAGGGCAAAACCGACAATTACCGGATTAAGCCTACGACTACTAGTTATGCTCAGCCTAAAATCAATTAAAAATCTTTAAAAATCCCAAAATAATATATTACATCAGTGGGTATTAAGTTTGATACCAAAAAGTAGGCTTAACTAGGCTATATGCTAATTACGCCGTTTTATTAACACAAAGCATTAATTTTGCGATAATGAGCATAACTCTTAATCTATAAGTCAAACTGATGTCAAACTTGGCATACAAGTTTATATATCAGTATTTAAGGTTTCTACACTTTTACATTTTCATAAATCACGTTTTAAGGTAATAAGGGCATAATGGTCAACATATGAGCAATTAACGGAAACGTGCATATTAATTGGATAACTAATGAACCAAGGTGTATAATCACAGAGGGTTGTTCTAACATGTATCCTAATCCAATTTAAACTCTGAGGCATTTCAAGAACATACCTAAACGGGTCAGAACTGAAAGTCAAAGTCAAAGTGAAAGTCAAACTATGTGACTTTCGGTTCCGAACCGGGTCTAAACAAGAAATAGTCGGGTTGAACATGTTCGGACATGTTCTTACACTTATTACTAAGTTATAACAATGATCAAACAGGTTATATATGTTCTAGATAGCTAATTATGCATAAATAACATTTTAGGCTTCCTGTTGACTTTTTAAATAAAAGTTTGACCCGACTTTAGACCTGGTTAGAGTGGTGATCAGGGGAAACCCTTTTGAGGTTTTATTACCCACATAAATACCAACTCATAACTACTTTTAATTCGAGATATGACTGAGCCATCATTGACTAATCTCGAAGTCAAACCGTAATTACGACGGTTTGACTTTTAGCTAATTAACCAAGCTAAACTCAAATAAAGAAGGACTAGCAGACTTACAAGAGTCCTATGCACGAGATATGATCAGTTGGACCTGCTTGAGAGCTCCAGAATTGATCAGTTATGCACTTGAAGGTGTGAGGAATGATGTTGCAACAAGGTGCCCTTTTATAGTGAATTTACTCACCACAATTGAGTGACAACAAGGTCTAGCAATCACCACAACCTTCCAACATGTGTCCTAGTGTTTTAGGGGTTGTTTTAGGGGTCAAATGAATGTGAAAAATCGATCAAGGTGGGTTACAAAGGGCTGTGGCAGACATGAGATCAAGGAGGATAAGTTGCTGTCCAGACATGGCAGTCGCGTAGCGCGACTGCCTGAGCTTATAAGCTCGCGCTACGCGAGCCCCTATGATCATCCAACAAACTTTGATAAAATTGCAGTTTGGTCCTTGGCTCTTCAAACCTTGTATAGACACTCGTTTATTGCATTTTGAGCCCTCGTAATTGATCTATAAGGGCCTCAAGACATATACCCACTTTGTTAAGTCCCCGGGTAACTTTATTGTTACCCGAAAAGGCCTAACTTTCAACGTTGACGCTTTAACCCCTCGCACACGAATTCGATCATAACTTCCTCATACGTTAACGAAACTTTACGAAATTTAAATCGTGCATTCTAGTGATCATAATTAACATTTACAAAGCTTCGGGTTTGTCAAAAGGTCACTCAGAGGTATATCTTTAAACATGTTGACACATTTAACCCCCGGTAGCTTGTAATCTCTCACTTTTAGCTTCGTATGATCCATGATTTATTCGTTTGAAGGTATGAGCATCGTGTAAGGTTAATGTACATTATATTTATTCACAGTTTGACACTTAGAATACGTATTTTCACATACTTTCCATGTTTGTCGACTTTAGTCCTTCTATAATATTTCTTTCACACGTTTAAACATTTGACACGTGTCTACACATTATAGGACGTGAATTTTCGAGGTGTTACAGGTATGCTCTCAGTGATAGGTGTTAGAGAGGAACTGGTTTGTGTCTGAGCTATAGCGGCTGCATGCAACAAAGGTAGCATGGTTTGTGGTAATATGATTGGTGAGGGAATGCGAGTTGAAAGAGATTTGTCCTTGGGATCAGGACTGAGGAAGATGGAGCCAAGTGGATCCAGAGCTTCATAATTTGGTGTCCCTGTGATTACAACCTGATCCTTTTGTGAGGATGCAGGAGGAGTTTTAGGCAATGGCTGAGATCTTTCTTCCAACTGCTGTGAGGAAGTAGCAGCAGTGGTTTGTGGTGACTTTTGTGTTGTCACAGGCAGTTGCTCTGGGATCTCATCTTCCAGAGTTGCCTTTTTCTTGGGTTTGGTGGGCTTTTTGGAAGATTTTCTTTTGGTCTTTTTGGTAATGTCAGGTGTGGGTTTCAAAGCAGTGGTTGTGCTGCTATGATCACCTGGAGCAGTGGGCTCAGCAGCAGATGTCTGAGGAGCAGTTGTAACTGCTAAATTCTGCTCAGACACCTCTGCTTTTGTTTTTATAGGTGCCATCATTCTTGAAAATGTTTCATTTGTTAAGCTTTTTATTTGACAATAAACACCTTGTTTGAGCAAATTTTTATTTTCCTTTTCAAATTTTTGTTCAAAATAATAACTCAAAAATCTTGGAAAAAGTAAAAATGCTTTGCTATCAACATTTTTTATCAAGTCAATAAAGATCTCCTGGGAGTAGTTGTAGTTTTTGTTGTTTGGAATAGCATATCCTAGGCATTGAATCTTTAATGGTATTTCGTTGAACGATGTTGTTTTATTCGAAACACACATCAGAAGTGTGTGAAATAAAAACCTAGGTGCAGAAGGGAAATAACCTTTTTGTAATGTATCTACCTTTGATTGTTCTGCATATCCCCTTTTTACGAAATCAGTTTTCATCTCGGCTTTATCAAAAGAGATTTTACCTTCCTGATCGTCGAGTTTAAAGACTTCGGAGATTGATTGTGGTGTGATTTGAATCACTTTACCCTGTATCGAGGAGTTAATGGCTATGACTTTATCGTCTTGTTTTTCAAGCGTCGCCTTTTTCCAAAACTCTCTCTGGGTTTGCAGATAGATGGGAGCATTTACTGTCAACAAAGTTTTGTACTTTGATGCAGATATTGTATCAATGATGGAGTCGAAAGTGTGGTTGTCTTTGAGTTTTGTGAGTAAACCCAAATAGTTGTGAGATTGTTTGTATGGTATTTCGATGGGTTCTTCGGCCGTTTGAGCGACCTCTTTTGAGGGTGGTGGTGATTTTGGTTTAGATTTTGATTTTGATTTTGACTTTGATTTTGTCATTTTTGCAGAGAAGAACGAAGAATGATTTTGAAGATTTTGAAAAGAAGGGTTGAAAACTGCTTTGAGAAGAGAATTTTGGAATTCAATTCTACAGTGTAAAACCCTGTTTTGGGGTTTAGGGCAGGGTTTTATTTAGGGGAAAAAAATGATCGCTGATGTGGCAGCGGTTATTTCGATCTGAGGGCTAAAAACTGACCACGTGTCAAACACTGATGAAATGGATAACAGTTGTTTTAAGGGCCACTGACGTATCAAGCATCAGTGGTTACAACGGTAAAAATTTTGGGAAGTGGATGATTTTTACTATCAGTGGATAGCATATCGGTGGATAGGACACTGATTTTGAACATCAGTGCTTGTCAAGAAAATGAGGGATCAGTGGTTAACTTTCAGCAGTGGACAGTGTTTAGAGATCAGACGTTGGAACAAAACAGTGGTTATGGTAGATGGTACAGATCTGAAGGACAAGTGTTCCAGCAACAGTTTTGAGAATTTTCATTCAAGGTTTTGCCACATGTCAATTTTGAAAGACAGTGATTTAGTACCCCAGATGATGAAAACTTTTTGCTAAGGCAACTCATTTTCGTTTAATATTCAATTAAAACATGAGTACCCTAGTAATTCAAGCACAGTTTGCAATCAACCTTTGATAAAAATTTAGGAGCAAAACTGAGTATGACATGATCTTGGCATATGTACCATTTCCTTTTGACCCATTTATAAGGACAATAATACCAACAAAAATAAGGTATTACATCCTGACAGGAACTGAAACTATTGCCAACAAAAACAAGCAAAAGTTCCAAATATATTATTCCAAAAAAAATGAACAATATATCCTGGTTATTCGAGAAAATCCTTTATATATATAAAAATTAAAGGATTTTCTGAGAACAGCATAAAAAAGGATCTGATAAATTTTCAGTAGAAAACATAATCATATCATTCTCAAGTTTTATGAAAATGGTCAGTGATTTGACTGCAGTGGTAGAATATTTTGAAAACATTTTGACCACTGTTTGGTACCATTTTCTTTGTCAGTTGATTGCAAACATGAGGACACAAGGACACATGAGTTTTAAAGATCCTGTTGTAGATCTAGTTACTATGTGATGATTTTGAAAATTTGTCTAGTCCTTTTGTAAGTTCAATCACTGGGAACACTAATGTCACCTGAACTTTCTTGAACCAATGAGCACAAACAGTTGCTTAATGACCATTATTACCCCAAGCTTTTGACTCTTAAGTGTTTTAAGTTTATACCCTTTTCTTCTGAATTCAAAAGTTTTGAGATAAACACACTTCAGAGTTTTTGTGAATATTAGTCCAAAATCATTTTGCAGTAATGTTTTGAGAGACTTGGTCATGTTTTCATAACTTTTTCAACCAATCTCACACTACATATGATACGGACTATGTTAACCCCTGATTTTCTTAATGTATTATCAACAAAGTTGATTTGTTCCTTTTGAGGATCTCAACCTGTTTTCAACACATAAGATCTGAATGACTAAAGTCTTAATTTCCCTATATTTGTGTTAACAAAACAACAATGTTTTTATGAACATAGGTTTTGTTAATCTGAGGTTTGTACTTTAGCATTTAATGAAAACATCACATATTACACATCAACAATTGAAATCAATTTAGAAAATAGAAATGGTCTCATCGTTTAACAGATCTAGAAACCATGAGTGTATTATGCATGAAATCACTTGTTGTGTGAAATTTGTGTGTCATATGACATCTTGGTTGATGTACAGAGTTTTTGAAAAACCATTTTGATCATGATTTACTCGTTACTCTGTTTTTCAACTGAATACAACCAACCTTAGTATCAATGAATTTTGAGCCGAACTGTTATGTCAAATTGATTGTTAGATCGAATTTGACTGTCCAAGCTCTGATACCAATTGTTAGGATCTGAGGCTCTTGTGATTGTGCTTGTTTGTGAGATTTGAACAGATCAAACAAATATGAACAGTTTTAAGTGCAGCGGAAATGAAAAACAAACGTTGTAAACACAATCAAAGAAGAAAATAGTTTGAGGAAGCGTATGTAATTCATTTAGTCAAAAGATTTACACTAGGAATCAAATGATTACAGATATGCTTACAAGCTAAGCTCCCCCTCAGCCTGATACCCCAAGGTTGGTTGCGCAAGATGAAAGGATTAGACATGAGGAGAAGAACCCGCTCAGTCAATCAAATGTAACAGTACAGGATACTGTTACATTTATAGGCAAACCAAACCACTGAGGTATCTCAGCTGACGTCACCATGAAAGCGACGTCTAACAGCCTAACAACCTGTATCTATTGTCCTTATACAAACACTGCTATACCTAACCACTGACTATACATAAAACATATAATTCACTAAACAACTGCTTTCTCTTTACGTCAATGCTTTCCTCAAGGTTGATCAGTCCTTGATTGGGCAGAGCTTTGACATCAGCAGTTTGTACCAGCAGTGCTTAGTGTCCAGCAGTCTTCTAGGCTTCATCAGTAGTTATGCAGAGCAGCAGTTGTATCCGGTCAGTGGATGCACGACCATCAGTTGTTATAAATCACTTTCAAGAGAAAAGCTTAATGTAAACTGCTGCTTATTGTGAATCCGCTGTTGTGACCAGGTTTTGACTTTACATTATCTGTTCCTCTGTTAGGGTTCAATCCTAACAAACCGTCTTGGTGGTGCACGATTGTATTTATTCTAGAAGATTACTGCTGTAATATGGTGTGGCACCTTATCGTGTGGAGACAGGTGAATAAGTAAATCCCAAGTTTGGGTAAATAATATCCAAGTCTAGATATTTAAGCGGGAATGTTTATCTCAGGATTTTCATCCTTTGTCTATGGGAGAAAGCGCAAGGGTTTATGATTCCCTTTGGGCGCGCAAGTGTCGTCTGCTGACTATTCTTTAAGCATTTATTTAAGAGACCAGTGCGCGGCCGCGCAAGGTATAAGGCTGAAAAGGTAAGGTTATGGTATGATCCCAAGCGTTTATTATGGGGTTTTTGGGACCTTACCCCTTCAAATATGTATTAAAAAAACCATGTTCCCTACCAAATATGCAGTAGCATATTATACTTACGTAGAACTTTATTGTAATACTGTAGGTCTGTATACTTACGTAGAACTTTATTGTAATACTGTAGGTCTGTAGCACATGAAATGATATGATGAGATGGAAAGAAAAAAAAAATAAAAGAAAAAAGATATTTCAATGGAATGGAGCAAAACCAATATAACACTTTTGTATTAAATTTCTGAATTATCCTACGTATACAAAACTAAGTGAGGGGAATAGTGCCACACAGCTGTGTGGCACTTCCCTATTGAACCACCCCATATTTAATTTAATTTTATTTCTAGCTTAAAATTGCGGTTTCGTCATTTGTTTAAAATTACGTTTTCGCCCCTAATTCAAAATAAATTTATATTTTTGCCCTGTCTCAAAACTTACGCTTTTGCCCTCAATTCAAAAACCCATTTCTAATTCTATTCCCAGTTTAAATTTACGGTTTCGCCCTCCGTCTAAAATTACGCTTTTGCCCCCCTTCAAAATAAAATTATGTTTTTCCCCTAGCTAAAAATTACGATTTTACCCCCAACTCAAATTCACGTTTTTGCCAACAGTTCAAAACAAAATTATGTTTTCCCCCATAGCTCAAAATTGTGATTTTGCCCTCAGTTTAAAATTATGATTTCGCCTCCAGTTAAAAATATTTTTACGATTTTGCCCTCTGTTCAAATTTATGATTTCGCTCCCATTTCAAAAATTACGATTTCTTCCGCAGTTAAAAATTATGATATTGCCATCGTTTTACTTTTTTTTTTTTTTTGCAAAACTATAGTACTGTTTTATTTTGGTTGGTTGACTCAGTGTAACTTTTATTGTTTCAAGCAGTTGTCTAACCCTCGCTCATTGGTCTTGACAAATTAGTATTTTACCCCAGCTAAAAATTACAGACCTGTTATTGTTTTAATTTTTTTTTAACAAAACTATGGTAGTGTTTTCGTTTAATTGGTTGTCTCGATGTATTTTTTAGATGGTGTTATAAGTAGTATGTACAAGTAACATAAATACATGTTATGAAACTAATAAATATTTGATTTAACGCCCCGCAACGCGGGCGGGCATAGGTGTAATTTTTATTCGTCTAGGCATGCATGGTACATTCTCATTTGTCCTGAAAAATTACAATTTTGCTTGCAGTTTAAAATTATAGTATTTCCATCGTTTTAGTTTTTTTAGTAAAAGTATGGTAGTGTTTTTGTTTTAATTGGATTACTCGATGTAATTTTTTTTTTTTGAGATCGTGTTATGAGTAGTATGTACAAGTAACCGAAACACAGACATACATGTTATGAGAAAGAAATATTCGGCCTATTGCCCCGCAACGCGGGCGGAGCAAAAACTAGTTGATTACATATTACAGTAAAAAAATATAAGAATGAACACTATTCATGGAGCCTCATCACTAATATATAACTATTTTTTTTGTTGTCGCGCGTTGCGGCGAAACCGAGCAAATGATAATGTAAAACAAACATGATTTGAAAATAAAGCATGTTGTTTAGAAAGCTAAACCCTTAGAACGGTTTAGTTTATCATCGTAATGTTTTATGATACTAGATAAATACTTTACTATGAATACAATTTCGTTTTTAATAAAACTTATAATGGAATGTCCCGGAAAAAAATCAATCATATCTACGTACTTAAGTTTTAAGAAAAAGTTATAGACGTATAATATTAAAGAAGTATCAAATTAATCGATACTATATGTTCTAAAAAAGAAAAAAGAATAATTAAAAAATCGGTATAGGAAATATATGGTTTAAAAAAATAATTAAAAATATGTTATTAAAATAAAAAATAATAAAAAAGCTATATATTATTATAAAATTAAAATTACTCTTCATCAAGCTTCACTAACAATATATATATAATATATAAATGATGTATTTGAAAATGAGTCAAATTTGCTTGATGTTTAGGGTTGAAAATACTAGCTTTTGCACGAGTAATCATGGGATGAACATGTAGAGAATGAAATTGAAGTGGGTTGTTCCAATGTAACATTATAAAATATCACATCTAAAAGTTACAAAAAGGAAATAAAATATGCTCATTGTTAACTATTATAATAATTTTTTTGTTGAACCTCAAAAATAAATTAAATACAATATTAATATGTTTACTACTAATACCTTTGTTTTGTTGAACCTCAAAAATAAATTAAATACAATATTAATATGTTTACTACTAATACCGATATGATAATACGTTTACTACTAATATTGATATGATAATATGTTTACTACTAATATTTATATGAACCTTAAAAAAAAAAACAAAGAGTTAAATGTCATTTTAGGTCCTGTGGTTTGGGTCATTTTGGCAGTTTAGTCCAAAGGTTTCATTTTTCTCCTGTGGGTCCAAAAAGGTTTCACCGTTGTCATTTTAGTCCACTGGGTTAACTTCATCCATTTTTTCTGTTAACCAGAAGGGCAATTCGGTCATTATATTGATCCGAAATTTATGTTTATTACTTTTTGATTCATTTCGAAGGCTAGAAATAATTAGATTCATAACAACTTAAGGAGGCAAAATTACTTAAGTAATAGAAGACATCAAGACGAACATGTTCTCGTGGGTTTGCAACAGAACTAATCGTCTTTCTTTATCATGGTCGAGTTGGAGAAGTGATTCTAGTAGTTGCTTTCGTTAATGTTGCAGTTTTGTTTGGTGGGTGGTGTTTTGATGCGTATGTTTTGGTGTCGGTGTTGTTTTTGGTCTTTGGACTCTCTTGTTTTCTTACCATTGCTGGCTTTGTTTTTTGTTATTGATATTTTATCCTTACAAAAAAAAAAAAAAAAAAAAATCACCCGTACCATGCGTGTCGGGGAGCGAAGGAATAGACACTGAATGAATCCTAAGACTAATCACTATGTTGACCAAATTGCACAATGATTGCCATGTGGAGAGTATGACAAAATTGAAGGAAATTATTTTAAGAGTAAACTGTCATTTTGTTTATGTGATTTGGGCACTTTTGTCATTTTAGTCCAAATCTCAAATTTTTAAATCTGGGTCCCTGTGGTTTCAATTTTGTTGTCATTTTGGTCCAAAAGTGAAATTTGGCCAGATTCCCCAACTTAAAACCTGATATTTTGTCTTTATCCCCAGGGGTATTTTAGTCATTTTGGAATTATTATAACTCAATTATCTATATATAATACCCTAAAACAATTAACACACATATATATATATATACACACACACATACAGACTCTGCTCTCTATCTCTCTCTGAACTACCACCACACCACCACCACCACCACCCTCACCATCGCATCATCCCCACCACCACCATCCGACTGGTGCTGGTGCAACGGTGCCGGAGACGCCGGTAAAACACCACAACCACCATCAGCGCCGGTAAAACACCACACCCTCTTTCTCTCTCTTCTCTCTCTCCCCCTTCTCACCACCGCCACCTCATCCCCCTCCATTAACACCACCATACCACCCCCACCGGACTATCACTGCACCACCACCACCCTTGTCTTCCTCATTTCACCCAATTTCACTAGAAAACCCTAATCCAAACCCTAATTAGGGTTAACACTTAACACAAATTAACAACCTTCTAAAACTCTAATTGATAGAATCAAGCTTTTTACCTGCAACTTTATTTGATATGCAATCAATTGAAAGAGAGAAACAGAGGCTCCGGTGAACAGTTAGAGAGAGAAACAGTTAGAGGCTTCGGCAGCAGCAACGGCGGTGTTAGCGGTGGTGCGGCGGCACCGTCGTTGACATTATCGGAGGCTCCGGTGAACAACTAGAGAGAGAAACAGAAGTCGATCGCCGGCGCCATGGGGGTGGGGTGTCGAAGTCGCTGGCAATGAGTAGAGGGATCAGGGAGGGCGGGAGTCGCAGTGTCGCACAAAGCTGGCAATTGGGTTGGGCTTCAATTGATACTAACTAATTTGGGCTTGATAGAATGAATACAAG